>PVIA01004781.1:0-129730 GCA_004024845.1 Tonatia bakeri | reverse complement strand
GGCCATTCCATTTAAAAGTGCTATTTTAGCTTATCAAAAATTAAAGTATGTTCTTCCTTCCCACATTCCATTTGCAAAGTATATCTGTCATATTAAGATACTTTTATCAAGTTTACCAGCCTGCTTGTCAAGTTTGTTTCAGTTAGTCACCCAGAGAATTAAAAATATCTTTACCCTCAGCTGTGGTCATGTTGGAGGAAGGGAGGAGAAGGGCGCCGGTTGACTTTTTAAAAGCTATTGCCATATTAAGCTCTTTGAATTGCTTTTGTTGTTCTTCCCATAAGTTTGAGGTTTGTTAGACTTGGTGATCTGAATGAGCATGGCTCCATGTTGGTAAAGTTGTCAGAGATATTTGGTGTTTTTCTTGGCCAAACTCTCATATTGTTCTTCCTGCGAGGGATAGTGGTATTTCTCCTGGAGAACTAGTCATTTATTTTTATCTTGTAAACAGTGTGCAGAACTGATGGCGTTTCCCTCTTTGCAGTGCTTGCGTTTGTGCAATGACTGAAAGCTTTCTGTCGAAATTTTGTCTCATTTATAGTAGATTCATTTTTCAAACTAAATAAAAGTAACAACCATTAATGAACATTTGTTATGTTCCAGGCACTGAATCTTAGCATCTAATTAATCATCACTACTTAGAGTAACTTATGAATTAATTTCTATTTTTATCTCATTTTTAAGATGAGAAAACTGAGACTTAGAGAAATTAAGTAAGGTATCCAAGGGTTACTTAGCCCCAGTTCTATATGTTGTCAAAGTCTGAGTAGCAGGCATGACATTCAGACCACAAACACAGGTACATAAGAAATACTCAGTTTATAAAATTGTTGTTAAGCCTTTTGCTGGGGTGGTAGAAAACTCAATCACGGTCACTGTTGGTACTCACCACACCGTGAGGTTGTGCTGAGGTCCTAGAGTTAGTTGTAGGTAGTGCCATGTCATCTCTCTGTTGCAGAGGGTGTGATCTGATCCCCCTGACCTGGCTGCTCGCCTGCTCAATTTCACTTTGAGGCAACAGATCTTTGGTAGAGGTTAGAACTCCAGTGCCTAGGGTGCCATTCTTCTGGTATATCAAAGAGACATTCCCACTGTCATGTGCCACCTCCCTGGAGTGCTATTTTTACTACTGAGCTATGCGTGGACCTTGACTTTAATCCTCTTTTTGGTCTGGGAGGCATGGCTCCCTCTTTCCAAGTTTCTCAAAGGTACTCTCTTTATCCCCATCCTCATAACAGTAGCTTAGTTTCTTCAAGAACCTCTTACTTTTGCATGACACAAAGAACCCTGCATGACACAAAGAACCCTTTGCTTTACACATCTTTTTCCACCCTGCAAAAGTCCCAGAGACCAGCAACTACTTCAGTTCCAGCTGTGAGGTAGGGAACTATAGGAAGAATAAAGGGGAGCTGGTGTTCTCATAAAGTATTCTGCCATGTGTCTTCTTCTAGTTTTAGCAGACGGGTTGGTCTGAAGGGGTATGGGTTCACTGGTGAGGTGTAATGAGTTGAGATGATTGTGTCTTTCCCTTGCAAATCTATTTTATAGAACCTTCTGCCAGGAATAGTTGTTCTTCTAAACCCCTGGTTTATTTTTATCTTGTGGACACTGTGAGTCATATAACAAACTACATTTCTTTTTCTGCAGGTCTGTCAGAGACATTTTGATCAGTTGTGTGTCTGCATACTCTGATATTCCTAAGAAATGTTTTCTGTGCTGAGATTTTTTAAATAATAATATTCATTTTAAAACTACTTCACATTATCATCTAAGTGAGGACATCGGGGAGGGGAAGCCTAATGAAAATGGTATCCAATTCAGCATTTAAAAATTTTTTAACATTTCTCTTTTTTAACTACCTAGATTCCAGATTTTTATGTTCAATTGAGAGATATGGTGTTGCTACTAAGTAAAACTTGTAAGACATGTTATGTAGACATAGATATTGATATAGACAGATATATTGATAAAGATATATATTGATAAACAGATAGATACATCTCTATCTTTCCTTGTACTTGTTTTTCCCCCACGGACCGAGGAGAACAGAGCTGCAGGCCAACCCAAAGAGGCAGAGAACTGTGCTGGGGGCCAACCTGCTAGAAGCAGAGCGCAGTGTAGGTCTGCACGCACTCACACCTCCTGAGCCCTGAGGCAGCTCCACAGACTTAATCTTCCCCACCCTTCAGAACTGGGGAATTGAATTTACTTCCACTTAAGTTCCATTAGGTTGCTATCTTCCCCAAGGTCACACAATATGCATTTACTAAATTGAATGTTGCCCGGTGTTATCTTTTTTCTTTTTTCCAGTTTTTTCCCCTGGTCCTCTGGCTGGGTCCTTGGGTCTTTCAAAATCATATTTTCCCAGAGTCTATCCTTATTGTCTCATTAGTTTTCAGTATCGGGCCTCTTTGTGTTTTAGTATCATCTCTTCAAGCTTGTTTTTCTGTGCCTGGGTCTTACGGGATTTGTCTTGCAGCTTCTCTCTGAATCTATCCCTCTCTGTTTTCTTTCTCTGAGACTCTCTGTCCCTTTATTTCTCCTTTGCACCTCTCTGTCTCTCTCTCTCACACAAACACAGTTTTCTATATTTGTGCTTGTTCCCTTCCAGAATTATCATTAAAAAAAATCACATGCATTTTTAAAAGAAATTAAACACAATTGAAGATTTTTATAATTTCTCAGAATAATTCACTTTACCCAGCATTTTCAGTCTATAAATACAGGAACTTGAAGAAAGTAGATTCGTCTATATTAACCACAGTGCAGTGTAAGTCATGTAGAGTGAATGGGTCCACCCTCTTCTGGGTTCTCTGTTTGCACTATATCCAGACAGGATTGCATTCCTCTGCTCCTTCTGACACAAATCCAGTGACATTTCACCAGGAGACTATTAGCCTAGAGGGAATGGCAACTTGTCCCTTCCCCTAATGTTTTGCATCCCGTTACAGTAATTTGGCTCCAGATCTTGGCACAAAAACACTGGTTTGGTTGCACAAAGTCCTTGGAGACTGACACTTCCTGTCTTCTACGCCTCAAATCTTTAAAAATTTTCAAAAAAATTATATTTTATTGGTTATGCAATTACAGTTGTCCTGATTTTATCTCCTCTGCCCCCCTCCACCTAACATTCCCCACAGCCCCCACACCATTGGTTCATATCCATGGGTCATGCATATAAATTCTTTGACTACTCCATTTCTTATAATGT
Organism: Tonatia bakeri; assembly: GCA_004024845.1. Classification (NCBI taxonomy): domain Eukaryota; kingdom Metazoa; phylum Chordata; class Mammalia; order Chiroptera; family Phyllostomidae; genus Tonatia; species Tonatia bakeri. Next base: position 126,519 of record PVIA01004781.1, on the reverse strand, counting down.
ACTTTATATCCCCTCAGCTATTCTGTAACTACCTATTTGTACTTCTTAATCCCCTCACCTCTTCACCCATGGCCCCACACCCTCCATGCAACTGGCAACCATCAAAATGCTCTCCATATCCATGATTCTGTCTTTGTTCTTCTTGTTTGCTTAGTTTGTTGGCTTCAGTTGTTGATAGATACGTATTTTTTGCCCTTTTATTGTTCATATTTTTTATCTTCTTTTTCTTAAATAAGTGTCTTTAACATTTCATGTAGTAATGGTTTGGTGATGATGAATTCCTTTAGTTTCTTCTTGTCTGGGAAGCTCTTTACCTGCCCTTTGATTCTAAATGATAACTTTGCTGGGTAGAACAATCTTGGTTGTATGTCTTTGCTCTTCATGGATATGGGTACTTCTTGCAAATCCCTTCTAGCCTGCAAAGTTTTTTGGGGAAATCAGCTGGCAGTTTTATGGGAACTCCCCTGTGGGTAACTGACTTCTTTTCTCTTGCTGCTTTTAAGATTCTTGCTTTATCCTTAACCTTTGACATTTTAATTATGATGTATCTTGAAGTGGGCCTCTTTGCACCCATCTTGTTTGGGACTCTCTCTGCTTCTTGGACTTGCATGTCTGTTTCCTTCACCAATTAAGAAAGTTTTCTCTCATTATTTGTTCAAATAGATTTCCAATTTTTTGCTCTTTCTCTTCTCTTTCTGGCACCCCTGTGATGTGAATGTTGGACCTCTTGAAGTTGTCTTAGAGGCTGCTTACACTATCCTCAGTTACTTTTTTTTTCTTGTTCTGATTGTTTTTGCTTCCTTATGTTCCAAATCTTTGCTTTGATTCTCAGCTTCATCCACCCTCCTGTTGATTCCCTGTAATTGTTCTTTACTTCAATTAGTGTATTATTCATTTCTGACTGGGTCTTTTTTATGCTGCTGAGGTCCTCACTAATTTCCTTAAAAACCATGTTTTGAACTATACAGCTAATACATTGCTTATCTCCATCTCATTTAGCTCTTTTTCTGGAATTTTTATCTATTCTTTCATTTGGGCCATGTTTCTTTGTATCTTCATTTTGGCAGCCTCCCTGTGTTTGTTTATATGTATTAGATAGAGCTACTTTTGACTCTGCGTCTTGGTAGTGTGGCCTAATGTAATTTGTGTCCTGTAGGGTCCAATGGCACGGCCTCCTCTTTCACCCAAGCTGTGTACTGGAGGTGCACCCTTTGTGTGGGCTGAGTACACCCTCCTCTTGTAGTTTTGTCCTGGCTGTTGTTGGAAGATCAATGGGAGGGATTTATCCAGGCCAGTCAGCTACAAGGATTGACTGTGTATACTTACCACCAGCCCCCACCTTCTGTGGAGGATCAGCTGTACAGGGGCAGGGTAGTGGTATTCTGATGTCCTGTGTAGCTCTCCACTGGGTGTGCTGGCCCTGGGGTTTCCCGAGTGGTGCATGCCAAGATGAGCCCCCACCTCTGTTTTGCCTGGCGCTACCCTGCCTGAACTATAAAGCAATCTGAAATGTCTTCTACTTGTGCTGGGCTTGGAGATTCCCAGGCAAAGCCCAGCTGTGAATCTAAGCTGGCGGCTACTAGTGCTGGGATTGGGACTCACTGAGACCAACTTTTGCTTATTTAAGAGGATTTAGGAAGTTGTGAGGCATGAGCCAAGACCAGACGTTCCTATGGAAAAGCAGCTAGGGTGGGCCCATAAATTGGGTGAGGCACAATCACTAGGGATATCCATGGCCAGTCAAAGTGTTAGCCAGTTGATAGAGTCTCAGATATGGCACCACCTTGCTGGCTCTGTTGGGCGAGGGTTTAGAAAAGGGACAATGGCCTCTGTTCACCTTGATGCCAGATACTTCTCTTTCTCCCTGTATGCCACTGATGCCTTTCAAGATGCTACCTCAGTGCTGGAGCTCAGAGGAAGTGAGTCTGAGTAGCTGAGTCTATGTGTGGGTTCTTTAAGAGGAACTTGGGGCTCCAGCAGTTTCTTCCACCAACTCAGTCCCTGCTGAATTTTGCAGCCAGAAGTTGTGGGGACTTATCTTCCTGGCACTGGAACCCTGGGGTGGTGGGCCTGATGTGGTACTAGGGCTCCTTGTTCCTAAGATATGTCTCCTGAATTTTTATCTGCCACAATGGGTGAGGGACCAGCCCATTCCACATCTGTGCCCCTCCTACAAATCTGGATGGAAGTGGTTTCCTTAATTCTGTAGTTGTCAGAATTCCATTCAATTCGATTTCTAAAAGTTCTGAGTGATGGTTGTTCTCTGCTTTAGCTGTAATTTTGATGTGATTGTGTGAAGAAGTGAGCCATGTCTGCCTATGCTGCCACCTTGATCAGAAGCCTTTGCCTCAAATGTTAAGGACTTAAATGAGAGATTGGTTTGCATTGCTTTCCTGCAGTCAGTTTCGATCAAGATCTGAAGGATGTGGTCAACTTCTTCTGGGGTTTGAGCCTGGATACTGTACTGTCTTGAGCATTAATATTAGTTCTCGAAACATTGTTTGTGCCTAGAAAAGTAACAAACTAATTGTTATGTAAGAGGGTATATGGAGGATGAAATTTAAAGTGTCCATGGCGTGGATGGACTGTAAACGAGGCCTCAACTCTTTTGTTTAAGAGAAGAACCAGTTTTTTTTTTCTCTCTAAGCTCTCATTATTTGTATACTAACATGTGATGAACACTTTACGCAAAATATCTCATTTACTCCTTAGAGAGCAGCCCTGCAACTTGACATGATGACCCCATATTGCAGATGAAAAACTGAGACTAAGAGAAGTTAAGTGAGTTGACAAAGGTTGTGTAAAATAGCAGAGTTGAAATTTCTTATACGTACTTCTGTACTTTCATGTTCTTGAGGGAGTTTTTATGTCCAGAAAAAAGCTATTCAAGATTATTTGGGTACAAAATTTGTATTCAGTTTACTTGAATCCCTTGTGTTTCTTAAGCTTGGATGTTAGTTTATAAATTTTATCAATATATTCATAATTACTTTTAAGGAAGATTTTACAACTTAATTAAATTTCCTGAGTATTTAGCCACATTTATTAATGTAATATATTTTTATTTCTTTTTTAAGTACATCAATAAAGAGATTTAAACTTCCCAAGAATTTAGATAACTCTTTTAAATCAAATAAATTAAATTTATAGATATGGTGAACTTTAGGTTCTCTTAACTGGTCCAAATACAATTTAAATCTGAAATATAAGTCTAAAACAATGACTCAGTTATTCATTTTAACTTGGAATTACATGTTATTCTAATCAGCCTAATTTTTCAAACACTACAAAATAAGCACAAATATCTGAATACAAATTTTAGCACTGTGACCTTTATATTTTAAATTTTTATACATAATACTAAATTTTGTCAGCATTAAAAGATAAGGACACAATATATCATCTCCAATAATTTTGCTGTTATTTTCCTAAGTAATTTTGGGGGATGTCTTCTCAGTTTACTGAGTTTTCTTGAAAATTAGAATTACTCTCATGTGTGAGTGGTTCCCATACCTATGTATATATGAAATTTGGCTATTTTGTCTTGGGAAAAAAACTTAATTACCAATCAGGAATGACTGGAAACTTATCTATGATGGTGTTATACACAGCCCTGTTTACTTAAGTCAGTGTTCTCTGCAGCAGACAGCATTCTAAGGTGGCCTCCAAGATTCCTGCTGCCTGGGATACACGACCTGTATAATCACTGCTCCTTGAGTGTGGGTGAAACTTGTGGACATGATGGGCTATTCCTGCTATAATTGTCATGATGTGTGGTAAATGGGATTTTCCAAATATAATGAATTTCCAGATGTGAAGAATTTGAATAAGTCAAATGGGAATCAATGCCTGGGGTAGTTCTGACCTAGTCAGATGAGCCTTAAAAAAGACAAGAAATGGTGGCCGCATCCTCCTGCTGGCTTTGAAAGAGGACTCTCAATCTTCAGATAAGATCACAGCCCTGGATGGCACCTCAATTTCAGCCTGATGAGACCTTGAGCAGAGGATCCAGCTAACTCAGATGCAACTCCCCCCAAAGGAAATATGAGGCTATATATTTGTTTTGCTTTAAGCTGCAAAACTTATGGTAATTGGGTACAAAGCAATAAAATACTAATATATTGTCCAACTGGGGTGGTCTTTCCACCTGAGTTCTTCAAATTCAAGTTACACATTCCTAATGCTTCTGTCCTTTCATGGGGAATCTGAAACCCCTTCAGGCTGCTACATTCCTCAATAATGTTTTCCATCATTTACTGGCTGAGGTATTTCAATGTCTTCCTACCTACAGGAAGTTCCTTTCTATTTGTTATATTCTTTCTGTATTGGGGCAGAAACTCATCTAGATGTTACAAAGACATCCCCTTGAATTCTGTATATCTTTCATTATTTTGTCTAACTATTCCCATGACATTTTTTCTGAAAACACTGAAGCCCATATCTGTCCGGTTCTACAGTCAGACGTTTTTTATTCCTCCCTCTAGTAACCAGGGATGAGCTAAATTTTTATGAGCGTTTTGAGCACTGAAATGATACTGGGGTCTGATTATCCTGCATTATTCTGAGAGCATTCTAAAATTTCTCTGGCTTTTGCTCCTGCAATAGTAATTGTATTATAACATCATCTTTCACTCAGTCCATCAAAAATGTGTGATATGATTTCTCTCACATAATTTTAAACTCACTTGTGCATGTATTTATTAACCTTTTAAAAATAATACAATAAGTGATTCATGTATTGATAATACTCTGAGACATACAAATAATAAAAGATACAATTTCCTTTCCATAAGACCTTATAACCTAGTTAAAAACAAGATAGACATGAAAAAATGTAATAATTTGTATAGAAAATAATATAGGTTAAGTGATACATTTTAAGTCATATGACCAATATAGATGAAGGTAAATTAAAAAACTTTATAAAACAAGTAAGATTTAAGCTTATTCATTCATTCATTCAATAAACATGCATCAGATGCTTATCATTCTTGATACTTATTTTCCAGTGAAATATGTATGTAAATTCTCTCTGTTTTTAAATTTCCAAACTTTTGATATTGTCTCTGTGACTGTGGAACATTAGAAAATATAAAGATTTTTAAAATCTGTTTTATATGTGAACTGCCTGATTTATATCCTTTTCTAACTGGGTGGTTATGTTGAGCTTCATAATATGCTAAAACTCATATTTAAACACAAACTATTAACTAGTATGTAAACAAGAACAGAGAAATATTTTTTCTTCAGCTATGTTTGGATAAAAGATTCTATTTAGAACTCTCTGAGTAACTCAAAATAAGGGTGAAAAGAGGCATCTTCAAATCAGTTTATTCCGACTGGAAAGCAATGAAGCAGCCACACCATCTCTGGCTCTCATTTGGGAAGTAATCAAAGCATGCAAAGCTGTGGGTGTTGGCTCTTTTACAATTAGAAGAACTGTACCATGCATACTGGCAATCAGTGCCCTGGCTTTTCTCCCAGCTGTGTTTCTGGGAGGCAGAGAACAGCCCCAGCAAGCCTCCCGACTGAGCAGGAAAAGCAGCAGGCATGTTTGTGTTGCAGAAGACGTCTCAGAGGCAAAAGGGCACCAAGGAGAGAGCTTCTTAGGATCTCAGGCAGATCCAAAGCCTGTGAGAAAAGACCATTTATGGGAATAATAACAGATTCCTAGAGAAAAACCACAGAGAGGGGTCGGGAAGTTCAGGAGCACCAACACGTATCTATGTTGATTTTCATTTCCCAGTCAACCTCCCAGACTTGTATTTATTGGAGATGCTGGGAAAGAGATACATGCTGGTCTGTAGGAAGAAACTACACCTTGATTTGTGTAACTTGGAGATTTTTTTTCCTGGTAGAAAGACAATGCAGAACATAGAATATAGTAGTAATGTTGTTTACCCATATATCTGTGCAAATGAAAAAAGGTACTTCTTCCTTAGAGATCCCTTCCCTTTCCTCTGCTTGGCATCCTTGTGCTTCTATGAGCAGCGTGCTCACAACTTGCCTCCTGTCTGCGACAGAGTGGGCCATAGTGCACTGCCTGTCTGGAAGGCTTGTTAGAAAATTCAGTGCTTGACAGCCACTGAATTTATCTGGTGTTAAAGAAGTGTTTTCGCCCTGGCTGGTGTAGCTCAGTGGATTGAGCGCGGGCTGCGAACCAGGCATCGCGGGTTCGATTCCCAGTCAGGGCACATGCCTAGGTTGCAGGCCATGTCCCCCAGCAACCGCACATTGATGTTTCTCTCTGTCTCTTTCTCTCTCCCTCCCTTCCCTCTCTAAAAATAAATAAATAAAATCTTAAAAAAAAGAAGTGTTTTCTCCCTTTTCCTTGCCACCTTGGCTTAGATTTACATGCTGCCGACCTACTAGAGCCAGATAAACACTAAATCATACCTCAGCAACATGAGAATTAACTCCAAAACGTCCAAATCCAGTACAACAAAATAATTTCCACTTAAGGTTGTGTTCCATCAAGTCGGTTTATACTTTATGCTCTGTTAATAATAAATATAATTATTTTATTTCTCTGTTGGACAAGTTTAGTTTGAATATGCAAAAGCAATTACTTTACTTCTCTATTTATATTTAAAGAAGAACATGGCTCACATTCAAAAAAGTAAATGACCATGAAAAATATAACAAGAATCATGATGCCAACTGAACAATATAGTCAGAGTTCAGATTAGGTTTCTAGTTTAGGCTACCATATAATTCTTTAAGTTTATGGCTTATGTTTTCCTTCTTGAAGTGGTAATAGGTTATATGCTTTCTACAGTAGCAGTCACCATGATGACTTTGTAAAACCTTGAGCTAGACAGGAAGAACGTCAGACTGCTAGCTGGGAAGTCCCATGTGCCTGTGAGCACCGCTTTTTCGACAGCTTTCCTTGGGCCAGTTTACTTTCTTTACTCTTAGGAATTCCGTTCCACTTTAATTAATTAATACCATTGCTTTTTTCCTGTCCTTCATCCCCAAATGTCACTCTTGACCTTTACTGTGTGACTCATTTACCTGAAATTGTGCATTAAATATGCACGAATCTTTCTTCATTTTCAGTGACTTCATCTGATTTTTCTACCATTTCAGTTCAGCTCAATTCAACAATTACTTCTTGACAGGCAGTATACTGGCTGCCAGAAAAGGCCCACAGGGGACCTGCAATGCTGAATGAAATTTGGACCCTGCACTCAGTGCACATGCAAGGGATAAGAGCAACAGCCAGAATGATAACGGGTGTTTACTCAGCACTCACTTTGCATCAGGCACTCGGTGCATTTCCTCTTCTAACCCTTACTGATGACATCCTGTGATACAAGTATGTTTATCATCACTTTACCAATGAGAATACTGAGGCTTTAGAGTAAGGGGTCTTTTTAAGATCAGAAATCCAGTAGATTTGATACTTAGCGTGATCCCTCTAAATCAATCTTCTAACCTCTACAAAAGAGTGGAGGATAAGAGAAATAAGCCTAAAAAATAATTTGAACACAACATTTTTGCCCATTAACTCATGCTACGATCCATGTTGAGTACCACCCCTTCCAAGTTTCCTCTTGCATACATTATCTTGGTAAATGGCACTACCATCCAGCTAGTCTTTTCCTAGCCAATTACTTTATCTCACCATTTTTATCACTTACATACCTATCCTCACATGCACTGTTGTTTCATGCTGTAACAGCCTGCTCTCCTCTTGTAGCTATGAGAGACAGTTGTTTTATATCACAGTCCTACTAATAACCTTTCAATCTCTCACTCTTTTGGGCACAAAGCTCAACGTCCTCAGTCTGGCATAAACAGTCTTTCAAAATGAGGCTCTTGTTTTTCTTTCTAGTTTTACCTCTGGAGTTATCTGCAGAGGAACCCAATCATATATCCAAAAGAAGTTTTTGTCTTGTTTTGATTCTTCCTTATCTAATTATAAACTCTCTTACTTTCTTTGTGTTTTTTGCACACTATCCTCTCTGGAGCATGCTCCTTTGCTACAGTGACTTCTACTCATCTTTACCTTCTCCAGGCTGGGCTTCCCTGACTCTCTCCCTACCTGGTTGGATTAAAGTGGTACGCCTTTCGATTTCACAATCCACTGTTGTAAAACCTACCCAGCTCCGTCTTTGTCTGTTTATGACCCTAGATAATGAGCTTCTAGAAAGCAGGGAACTATCATTCATCACACAGGCACACAGTTAATGACTGTTTAATGAAAGAGTAAAGGAACTATAATCCAAAACTTATTTATATCTGATTTTGGAATGCATTTCCTATAATTCCATTTGATATAAACACATTCATCCACAACTGGAGATGACATCTTCAGACTTACCGTTAGATATTAATAAAGCAGCCAGAAACATTTCATTGACTTTTAAAGGCTTAAAACTTCTAACACTGCTCACTCCCTCACGTCTTGCTACTCTGTGTAGAGGTTCTCTCGCTCACTGATAAAAAGTGAATCTTAAGAAAAAACAATAAACTAGTAAAAGTTCCTCCAGTATTCAAATATGAAGACAACTAACATCTCTGAAGCTGCTCAAGGGAATGGAAACAAGGTCAATTCCATAATATATCCACACATCCTCTATGGTTTAAATAAAACACCCCCCAGGGCTGGCACTGTGTTCTTGATCCATTATATTTATTTTAGAACTTGTAGACTCCCATAGCATTCTTTTTCTCTAAAAATAATAATCATAAAAATAGCGTGGTCTTCTTTGCAACCTTACTCATAGCCCAAGGAAAGGAAGATTACAAAATTATGCCAATGTGAGATCATTAACTGAGACCCCACAAGATCCTAACAATGTTTAGCAAATGCTTTATTTAATATGAAGGACCAAGCAAAAGAAACATATTCTATGAATCTTAGTAGAAGACATTTGAGATTGCACTGAAAGTGAAAATGCAAAAACCTTTGTTGTAAAATCCCACTCAACTGGAATGGGAAAATTCAAAATAGGTGTGAGCCCATTTTAAAAAGGCTTCCTCTACACCAGCAACTTATTTATTTATAATCAATCTATGAATAAGTATTTGGGAGCACTCTAGGGTGAAATATGCAGAGGTGAGGTAGTAAAGCACAGAATTACAGAGGAAAAATGACTGGAGGCAGACGGACTTGCCTTTCAGTCCCAGTTCTGTCACTTACTCTGACAGAGTAGAGGTTTGCTCTGGAATTGCTCTGAGGCATATTCCTGAACCTCTCTAAGTCTGTGTTTCTTCATCTGTAAACATCACAGGTTTGTTCTGGGGTTTAAACAAGATAGTGAATTCAAAGTGCTCAGCACAGTGCCTGACACAGAGTAGAGGTTTAGTAAGCAGTGGCCACCACCTGCTGACACCTATTTAACATGGCGGACCCCGAGTACAACCACCGCAGATGAGAAGTGCACAGAGAAAAACTGGTAGAATTGAAAGTATGTCTATAGTGTTCACACACTCATATAAACCGTACCAGGCCTTCTAAGCACAAACATGGCCTTGCTCTCTGTCTTTCTCTTACACTTTCTCTTTATGGTAACCTCCATAACAGTAGAAACATTTTTTAGTTTACCTTTGCATCTTTCCAGCAAATAACATAATACCATACCCTCAGATGATGAAATGTACATCAAATAGTATTTTATCTCTGTGCTTTCTGTGGTTAGATGACTGGCTCCTGACAGCAGACACAAGGTTCACTGCTTCATTTAAGCTCAATCACTACTGAGTACAAACTAGAGCAAAACTAAGAACAAAAACAAAACAGCTCAAATTGGATCTAGTTTATTAGTTCCAAATCCAGACTTTCCCAGATCATTGTCTTCCTCATGTAGTTTGAGGAGAGCTACTCATCATGTGCCAGGCCCCTTACATTATCAGAGTCAATTTCCATAGTAATCCACACGAGATAGAGACTGGTTTCCTCCTGGTACAGAGGGAGCTGGGCTCAGAGAAACTAAGACTCTTGTCTAGTCACACATCTAAGTAAGTGGCAGCACTGAGATGTCAATCTAGAGCAGCCCGATGCCTTCTCCACAGCACGTGGTCTCTTGTTTCTGCTGTGGCACAGAGGCATGAAGAAAGGCATCTCAACAAGGCCAAAGTGCTGGAATTGCAGTGTAGGGTCTTGGTTGCTCTGCCAAGCACACGATTGATGGCATCGTAGCAGCCTTTTTGTGGCATTGTAATTTCCTCATGAGCCACTTCACCATCAAATTATCCAACATGTATGTATCTGCCTCATCTTGTTGGATGACAAGATCATAGAGAGAAACCATTATTTTAATTAGAATCCAGCTCCTTAAGTTCATTTGTCAGTGTTCATGCAGGAATGTGAAATACCTTTAACATGACTAAAAACTCTATCCTGAATATCAAGACTTTTCTGTGAATGGATAGGGTTTTAACATATAAGATGTTGAAATGAGTCAGAAAAAATTTCTTTGAAAAATTCTTCCAAAATGAAATTCTTCAAATGTTTCAGTCAAAAGTACATTTGTTTTGGGTGAAAAAAGTGAAGTGTTTAAGCACAGAAAAGAAATACACAGACAACAGTACGGTGATAACTAAAGGGAAAGGAGGTGAGGGAGGTGGAAGACGGTAAAGGAGAGATGAACTGCGAGGGAAGGAGACTTGCCTTGGGGTGGTGAGCACACAATATAGCGTACAGACGAAGTATCATGGAATCATACACCTAAGGCCTTTATAACTTCATTACTCAATGTCACCCCAATAAATTCCACATAAATTTAAAAATAAATTAACTATTTTTTAAAAGTATAGTTGTGTTGGGAATAAAAGCAACAGAGAAAGTTCATTTGTTGGTATCTTCCCTTAAATTTTATCATGTCTTCTACATTCCTCAAATCCTATTTAATATTTCCTTTAATCCAACAATCTCATTCTTCAAATAAAAAATGTTAATCCATATTTAGCAGGAAAATAGATGCACATCTTTTGCCTTCTTCTAAAATAAAATTACATATGCCAAGAAGCACGTTTTGCCTCTGGTCAGAATGGAAGCAACTTTTTGAAGGGCTTGATAAGTTTGATTTCTTATGCAGTTCTGCGATATTCATCAGTTTAACTCTGTTAAATACCAAGTGGTAATTTCAGCCTGAAAGTCTGCCAGAAACGTACATTCAATTCCAAGTTTCTTATGAGACCTTGAACAACTTGCCATTTCAGTGTCCTTCCGGTTGTCTGATGTGACACATATTTGCTTATACTCTACTCTTGTCGAAGGCAAACTCATCATTTCTTTCAAATAACATGTTGCATAATGACTCAACTCAGGGAAGAAAATAAGATTTTTAAAAATTTAGATGCCAGAATAAAGCACAATTCTTGTGGCATTCGGACAAAGTATCATGTTTAGCCAAAAGTACATTAAGATTGCTCTGCTTCTTGAAAGTCTTCCCCGCACACCACCCCTACCCCCACCAGAGATACGCTAATCCTTACAAATACCTATGGAACACATGTTATTCATTCCATTCTATAAATGATGAAACTGAGACTCAAGAAGTATAAACATTGTGCCATAGATCATGCAACTATGAAGTGGCAGGGGTCAAATCACCTCGCTCAACATTTTCACTCACAGCATGACTCCTAGTAGTCCCTTATTTTTCTCTTGTAAAGGTTTTCTCTTGATACTTCAACTCTGACTACTTTCACCACACCAGTAGTGAGAGAATAGAATTCTGAAAAAATGAAATGACATGCAGGAGAAATGACCAAATAACATGTAAGCCATGATCTTTACCCATCCTTTTGAATTTTCCCAAAACTGCTTCACAATTGATAATCTACCCTCTTTATGTATACATCTTTCTAGGCAAGTCAGTAACTGGACGTGAATACCAACTCTAAGAATCCAAGGACAATGTGGTTAATATTCTGAAGGTGCAAGCAAACTTGTCCCTGCTCCCAAATAAGAGAAGAGTGGTCCTAGAGTTCAACTGGTTGCTTATGACCAATCATTACCTTTGAATAGGGATACTCCTCTTCTATGCAATCTCGAAATCATTTGCACAAAATCCAATGTAAGGCCAATTAAGTCAGCATTGCTTCATAAACCAGGTTAGACAACATAAAGCTGAAATTTAGATTTCAGAAGCTACAAAGATGTTTAGAATGCTCTGCTCAATTCCTGGAGTGAGATTTCATAAAAACAAGTGGCATAGAAACAGCACATAGCACACATGAACAAGAAAATACAGAAAATGGGAAAGAAACTAGGTCACACATAGTTTCAGAATCAGAAGTATGATGTTAACTGAACAGAGCAACCTCTTGATAGTGTGTTTTGTTTGCACACAGAGGGGGTTTCATCAGTGGTCAAGCAGTTGTATGAGACCAAGTGTACCAAGGAAACGTTTTCCATAGACCCCACTGGTCTGTGACAAAATCCTGCTCAACCCAGAGAAAAACGAGGAAGTAAAAGCAATGCAGTCTCTGCTCCCGTGTTGTTTGGTGTAAGGTTACAGCTGCTCTTTTGGAGAAAGGCAGCCCTTTGCAGTGAGATGATAACATTCCTAAAATTTTTGATGCCAAAATATCTTTTTTTTTTGAAATGATGAAAATAGTAGGCTGCAGGGTTTTGTTTTGTTTTTTAATCTTCTTCCTTAACTAAATTGTGAGTTGGCCATTGTTATGGGTTGGATTTAGTTCCACCAAAAAATGTTGAAGTCTTAATTCCCAGTTCCTGTGACTGTGACCTTATTTGGACATAGTTTTTCCAGATGATGAAGTTAAGATGAGTGCATTGGAGTGAGCCTTACCCAACGATGGTTTCTTTATAAAAGGAGGAAGTTTGTACACAAGGAAATTTGGACAAAGGGAAGATGGAGTAGAGACATTGGGAGAATATCATCTATAAGGCAAAGAACGCCAAAGAATGACAGCAAACTACCAGAGACCAAGAGAGAAGTATAGGCCTCTCCCATAGACCTCAGAAAAAACAAATGTGCCAATACCTTGATCTCAGACTTCTAGCCTCTAGAATTGTGAGTCAAAAAATATCTGTTGTTTAAGCCTTCTAGTTTGTGGTAATTTGTAATGGCAGCTCTAGAAAACTAACACAGCCAACCTAGGTCAATCCCTGATTTTTGTGTTTATTTTGTTTTGCTCTCTGAAATTTTACTAGTTCTTAAGATCCTCAAACCTAAGAGCATTATACTGAATGAACTTAAAGTTCCATCCAACCCTGAGTTTTCATGATATTTTACACTGTGGAACTCCTTTTTCAAGTTTATTGATTAGTCATCAGTGTGTCTGTAGGATCAGAGCCTTCCCAATTCTCCTTAAAATGGCAGAGTATAAGCAGGAGCAGCATTTAGGTGTTTCAGAGCCAAACCTGAGAAAATATCTCACTGCATGGCTGGAAACCCTAAACATGGTTGTTGAATATTTTTCCCTGAAGTGTGAATAGAAGTAAAACTCCAGGCACTCTTGATATAGAATATAAGGATCAAACACTTCTCTGACCATGGACATGATAAGGGTACATGTTTCTCATAAGGTTAGAAATAAGTTCTCAAAAGTCCGTGGAACACCTACTTCTTTTTCTAGTTGGTTCATCAAACAGCCCTCATCCCTCATTGGTCTTGGGAACTCTTTCTGTTTTCCTTTCTCCACCTAGGCAAGCTACACAAGAGGTGATTAGAGACAGAGAGAGATGTTTTTCCACATTGTACTTGAATTCACTGGTAAGTGCCACATTTCCATTGCTCAGATGGGTTTGAAAATATCTAACTGGGCATTCACCCACTCATTTATTAATTCATACATTTATTTAATAAAGAGTAAAGAAAAAGGAGACCCAGGGATATTAGTTCCTCTTTTGTATCAAATTTTCACAAAATGCCTCTATATTTATAATAATAAGAAACTCTACCTCATTTCATAGATGAGAACCCTTGAGCTCAAAAAATTGAACTTGTCCATGATCCCAACAGCTGATGAATGCAACAGCTTGACTTCAATTCTAATTGATGCCCACATCTCTGCTCTCTGTACTATATCAAGCTGCCTACTCATAAAACACACCAAACTGGTATATACACACCGTGGTATCATAAGACATGCCCTTCATTCAGGAGCTCTTTTCTCCCAGGCCCTCCATGCCTCCAGCCAGAGTCTCTCACCTCAGAAAACCGGGTTAAAATCTAACTGCTCCAGGAAGCCTGTCAGACTTCCTGATTTTCATCTTTAGCCAACCCTTCAGCACTTAGGTTTTAAATTGTGCAGTTTCTGTTCACCTGTTTTTCACTTACTGAAATGCTGTGTTGTTTTTGACACCAGTGTGTTTCTGCATTTGATTTTTACCACCCTGAAAGATCACCAGCTCTTCTAAAAAAAGTACTACATCTCCTAGTCTAGTCCTAACTCTGCTGCTAAGGAGCTGTACAAACCTGGTTATATCACTTAATCTATTTGAACCTCTATGTCCTCATTGATATGAAAAGGGGGGTAGTAGTAAGATACTGTCTGTGGACATTTCTTACCCTGATGGTGTCTCCTAAGCACCTCAGTCCTGCACTCTTGCAAGTGCCCAGTTGTGGCCAGGCGTACTCATGTGAGAGGTACTCTGGTCTCATCAAAGCCTTTTGGGAAGCCGAGGCTAACATACTGAGGTATAGACTCCGGCAACCCACACTGCTGCCAGTGTTGGTCCTCTTGTTCTCCCTTTCTCCCCTTCACTTGACATACAGCCATAAATACGGCTCCAGACCTAGATGGTAGAGTCTTCTCCACATCCTCCTCATCTTTACAGACACCATTTTCTCTCCCTCAAATACTTTACACTTCATGCCTCCTTGGTCAATCCCCACTCCTCTAGGACTTGGTGGTCATTCTTTACCTCTCAAGTGAAGCCTTCCCTGGTTGTCATTCTGCCATCAGAGTCTGTGAACTGCTATAACTTAGTCAAATATTTACCCCTCTGCATTTTAACTTTATCATGAATAAAAAAAAGTACTATACTGGTGTGGTTATGAGCATAGTGTCTTGGTTTATGACTGCTTAGGTTTATAAGATCATTGTGCCACTTAGTAGCTATGTGCCTTAGGCAATTATTTCTCTGTGCCTCAGTTTTCTTATCTGTCAAATGAGGATATTAGTAGTACATATCTCCTGGAGTGTTTTTGAGGGTTAAATGAGTTAATGCATGAAAGCACATAGAAGAGTGAATATATTACATAGTTAACACCAGACAATAATACCATCTATTGTTCCCTTTCCCCTATAGAACTTGAAATAAAATGAGATCTATTTTATTATAACATTGTTATAAATGTCTTAAAATCTCCATTTATTTCTGGCTCTTAACTATCTTTCTTTTCATTATCCACTTCTCATCTGTACTTTCTCTCTCTCCTTGAATTGTCTGATGTAATAATGTTCACCTTTCTTAGCCTGATACTTAAAGACTGTTCTAAGAACTGGACCATTTTTGCACAAAAGGACAAGGTTGGGTTTGTTGATGAAAAGGTTAAAAGATAAAATATAAGTGAAAATTCCCAAGGAAGAGTAAGGCCCAGTAGGAGCACGTGGATTTATTGAAGGAATGTTTACTAAACACCTGCTCTGTTCATACCTGTGGTGCTGGATACTGGGGATAGAGCCTTTGCCTTCACGTTGTTTGCTTTCTAGTGGGGAATACAAATAATTATACCCACAACTGGGACGCAATGTGATTAGTTGTGATGAAGAGAGGAAACCAGATGCAATGGTAAGCCACTGTATATATAAAACAGTTATAGCAGGAAAGTCTTCCTGAAGGAAATGGCACCCATGCTGAGTCTCAAAGGGTAAACGGAATTGATGAGACCTGGGAGAGGAGAAGCATCTCAGAGGCTGAAGGATAATCACATGAGAGAAGACAGAGACCTGGGGGATCACTCTGCTTTGGAGCCAGTGCAAGAAGTTCTGAGGGGCTGAAGGGTGGGAAGAGATAAGCACAGGCCGGATTAGAAAGGGTTTTTATGCTTTTGCCTGGGCATTATCCTGCAGACAACTGGGAATTTAAGAGTTGTAGTCAGGGAACTAATGGGCCTATTCTGGGTTTATACTAGGAGCAGTGTACAGATAAGTTGCAGAGGGCTGTGGGAGAAACAAAAGTCGTGTTGCAAGTTTATTTCAATAACACCTGTGAAAAACTGCTCTGGACCTAAACTGAGGGATGTAGATGAAAGACGGGAGGAGAAAAACAAAGTTGAAAAAATAACCTGGGAGAGAAATACATAAAATTCACACCAATTATTTTGGGGGGTGTAGTTGTACTGCATTTTTTAATGTTCTTCTGTATTTCACTCTTCAACATTTCAACAAACTTTCTAGATGCAGTGCCTGCAATGGTGGGAATTTTAAGTACGTTTGAAGTGATCTCTGAATAGTAGGGACTTGGAGGACACCTCCCCCACATCTCAGTGGCGGCCACATCTCCCATGGAGGTGTAGCCTTGGGTTGCAAAAATAACCTGCAGCTACCAATTTTCTCCCTAATTTTCTTTAACATGTTTCCTTAGATACAAAGCCTGTTTCAGATTAACTTTAATTTTATGTCTTATCTCGCAGACCTCTGTCCCTATGTCTCTTTTGGATCACTGCCAAACCCCAAGCTCCTATCACGGACAATAAATATTTCCTTCTCTGAGGGCGGGCGGCCTGCTGGCATTGAGGGGGCGGAGGGTGTTCTCTGCTACATGTACAATGTGGCTGGGCCTTGAAGGATGGCTGCTTTGTGTTGTTCTGAGTGTCAGCCTCTTTTCTGTGCAGCCATCAATGACTGTCCACAGCTTTAACTGTGTTATGGGAAGTGTAGATTGAACAACCAGAGACTACTTGAAAGTGCTACTATGTACCTTTTGTTGATACTTTTATATTGCAATTTTGTATAAGTGATGAATTGAGGGAGGAAAGACGTTGTGAACACAATGTGGTAAGCATTTCTTTTCAAGATCCTGTTTGTTTCCTGTCCGAGGTGAGACACAAAATGTGATGTGTGTGGTTTGGTGCATATATTAATATAGGAATTGTTTTGCAGCTCGCATTTCTATTTTAAGGCACTAGAGGAGGAGTGAAAAATGCAAGCGTAGCCTTCAGAGGACCCCTGCCATAGGGAATTTTTGTGCTCCATGAAGAATGCCAGGCTTGTACTAGAAGGTGATCAGAATACATAACCAAATACATCCTGTATAAACCTCTACAAGCCCAAGTGGCAAGGTGGTAGTAATCTGAACTTGATTGTATTGATATTTGACTATTTATTGCAAGTGTATTTTGAACCAGTGGAAAAAAAACAAATAGGAATAATGCAGACACACTGTAAATGTATGTACCAGGAATTATAGTTTTGTGAGTCTTGCATGGATTCTTCCTGAGAAAAATAGTGACCTATGGATGACACCAATGCCCACTCCTCTGGGAAAAGATTTACAAATCTTTTCTGGGATGATTCTGGAAATCTCATCCTAAGTTTAGAGGCCTACATGCTACAGCTGAAACTCAGGACACTAGAAGATGCTGGTTTTTGGAGAAGATTGCTTTTGGAGTGTGGTGGCCTTCTGTCTTGTTATGTAAATCCCTATATACCTGAGTGAACTTTAAATCCCCAAAGCAGGCCTTGGGGAATAGCAGTTTTCATTATTGCTATAGGATGGACATATGTCATCCAGAGCCGGAATTGGAAATGTGTCGGTTTCAGCCAAGAGTTTCTTTGAGCTTCTCTAGATGTTTTCTTAGAAAAAAAAATAAAGACAGTTTATTTCAATAAAATGCCATCACAAAATTGAGTAGGTATAACACTTAGAAAGAGAAATCAGAGATTTCCATTGTCTGTTGAGGTTTTGCTGTAGTAGACTGTTCTGCATGGCGTGGGCTCAGCTCCTACTCGCAGATGCACAGGACCCATGCCCATGGACAGGTTCTCCTGTGGTGAATCATGCCTGCAATATACCTAGGCCACTAAAACTCCCTCACCCTGAACTGAGGACATTTACTGCAAAGTAACTTCCTAAAAACCATGCTAAACCTTCCAAGGATGAGTGTAACAGGTTCGACTACTTTTGCCTTTTCATTTGCAAATATCCCTCTTCTGTGATGTGATTAGCAGCATTGGCTCCTTTGTTTTCTGTAAAAGGTAACCACCTAAAGTGAGCCTGTGCATAGTTAATGAGGACCTGCTTGTAATGTGTCCAGTAAGACAATAAGAGCACATTGGAGGAAGGGCTGAGGATTTTTTTGCTCTCCTAGAGAGAAAAGCCATGCTGTCCCTTTTCCTCTACCGGACTCGGCAGTCTGTGTGAATGTCTCATTTCATCTGTAATGACGTGGACCCCATGCACCGGAGTCTGCATCATTTTGCCAAATCCCGAGATGGATATTTGCTTTCATTAATTTATCTACTTTTTTTGACTACCCATTATGTGCCAGACACTGTGCTGACACCGTCACAGAGATGAACGACAGGCAGTTTCTACCTGAAAGAATTTATGGTCCGGGAAGGATGTGCATATGTCTGTTCAATATAGGAGAATCTGAGAAAAGTGTTCACAAGGAAATTTTTTTTTGAAAATCCTGGAGGAAAGTGTGTACCTACCATACACAGCACTGGCAATGTTCAGGAAACGGGACAATATTCAATCTATTATTGACACTTTCTGAAGCCTAATGTTGGATGCTGAATTCAAGCCTGAAAAGGGATTTGGCCACAAAAAGGATGGGAAAAGAGAAAGAGAAAAACAGATATATGCAACTTCAAAAAGGTAACACCTAACCAAAGCACAGAGCTGAGATCTGAGGAGAGAAAGGAGACCCACGCAGACTCCATCTGCCCTCCACTCCCTCCCATGGTGTTATCTAAGGTGTTATCTATGATGGAAGAGATATCAGTCACCGTCCAGGGCAAAGCTATGGACTCACTACCAAATACAATGATCGCCATCTAAGAAAAAGTATTTTCATAGAATAAAATTCTAGAACATACATCAATTAATCACCACAAAAATTTGCCAAATTAAAAAAGGGAAACAAGGGGCCCATAAGTCAAATTTCTAAATAATAATAATAGTAGCACGCCCACGTAAAGACTAAGACATATGTTTCAGTAGAATTCGCACCACCGAAAGGAGAGTAAGTCCCCAGGGCCCTTACTTAGCTGCCCCACACAGCAGTAGACTGGAGGAACCTGAGAGCAGTGCTCTGTCATTCCCTGTGGTTCACCAAGCTTTTCCAGAACTTACCATGTGTTCTACAGTGGGCAGTACAACAGTGAAAGTCACCATCTGTGTCATACAGTGGGCAGTACAACAATGAATGTCACCATCTATATTCTGAAGATATAGCCAAAACAAAGTTCTGTCTACTGGAAATGCAAACAAGTGCTCAACTAAAAGGGGGGATCCCCCCAAAATGGAATTATCTTCCAGAGGGAGGGCCACTTATGGTACAGGCTTCTCCTGCTAGGTGTGTTCTAGGAACCCATCTGTACCAGTGTACCAGCTGGCGTTGTTGTGAGAGGCTACATTAGGCTTCAGTGAATTTTTATTAAAGACTCTTTCAGTTCTTCTGCCCACTTCATTATGGATGATTTATGAGTGCACTCGCCCACGCTGTGCTGAGTGTTCAGCAGTTTTTGACCCAAAACAGCATGACCCCTGGGCCCTGCCCTCTCTATTCACCTGATCTCACCTCAAGCGACTTCTTTTGTTGTTGTTGTTTCCCCAGATGAAAAAATTCCTCAAAGGGAAATGTTTTGCCATGTAGAAGAGATTAAACAAAAAATAATAGAAGCACTAAAAGGCATCAAAATTGATGAGCTCAACAACTGTTTTGAGAAGTGGAAAAATAGTCTCAATATGTGTATTGCATCAAATGGAAAGTGCTTTGGAGGTGACTGAAGTTTAGACATGTAAGAACAAATACACAATTTTTTATAAATAAATTCTGGGTTTTTGGGGGTCCCCTTCATGCAACGGTCAAATTCAGCCTGCAGTATGCACTGGAATCAAAGGTAGAAAGCCAAGAAATATAGCAGAATGGAAAGAGAAGAACAAGAGTTGTTCTTTTTAATATTTAGTAAATCACAGAAGAGGATGAAAACCAGTGATGAAATCCAGAAAGAGAGGGAAGGTAAGCAACAGGTATGGCATACGTAAAGAAACAGGGGTAGAAGCTAGTGCGGAATACTCAGGAAATGGTAGAAAGTTCTGTGTAGTTTTTTAGGGGATGAAGCAGAGCTGATTGTGGACCAGAGACTTTATTTACCATAGAAAGGTATTTGGCACTTAAATTTACTGCCAAGTAGCAGTTTTTGAATCAGAGGGTGGCATATTGATTTTAAGGAAAGAGAAATACTTATAATATCTGCAGAGGGTTGAATGGTGCACCCCCCCCCCCAAAAAAAAAAGAAAAAAATATGTCCATATTCTAATTCCTGAAACTTATGAATATCATCTTATTTGGAAAAAATGTTTTTTGCAGATATCATTAAGTTAAAGATTTTAGTATGAGAAAATTATGCTGGGTTAATCAGGTAGGTCTAAACCCAGTGCAAATACCCTTATAAGAGAAAGACAGGGGATATCTGAGACAGACATAGAAGGGGAAGTGATGGGAAGAGGAAGGCAGAGATGAGCATTGTGGCTGCAAGCCAAGGCACACCAGGAATGCCAACAGACATTAGAAGCTGGAACAGGAGTCTCAGAACCTTCAGAGGTGGGTTGGCACCTTAATTTCAGACTTCTAATCTCCAGATGTGAGAGAGAATAATTTTCTGTAATTTTAAATCACCACGCTTGTGATAACTTGTTATTGAAACTCTGGGAAACTAATACGACATTTCCAAATTTGTCATTACAAATAAAATAGCTATGACTAATAAAGTAAAATGCCTTTCAATTTATAAATGTGTTTATACACATTGTCTTATTTTTATGGTAAAACAGTAAGGTAGAATTATTATTTCCCCCATTTTATTGTTGAATCTAAGCTTCAAAGAAACAAAATCACTTTTCTTAAGGTGTCAAAATTCTACCTTCAACTCTGTTTCTACTACTAACTTACATTGCTTTAGTAATGAACTGTGGTCCTCACAGTCACCCTCTCTGTCTATCCACACAGGACTGATAGCTTCAAAGGGCATCCAACTAATTCTAGGACAGGAGAGGAGGAAACGGGGAGGAATCCAAAAGGAACCAAGATGAGGACATTCTTAAATAAAGGTAAAAACAGTAGGGTGGCTCTCTTCAAATTTTCCTGGGCTTCAGCTACTTACTCTCTAATATCAACTAAGGTTTTTAAATTCCTTGAGTCTCTGTTTCTTATTCTATAAAATGGGCACAATAATCCCTGACTGTTTTAAGGATTACGTGAACTATGCATTAAAAGAAAACACAACAATTTTGAAAACTCTAAGGATGCTGCTTAAATGTTGGGCATAATTATGAGAGTGGTGTGATGCTCCAGTGCAGACCTGATTGCACGTTAGTATCAGCCGGGGAGATTTTAAAGCTTGCTGAGGTATAGATTCTTCCCCAGAATTATTAGGCCAGAATTTCTTAGAGTGAGCCCGGGCATTAATATTTTAAAAAATCATCCTAAATTACTCTGACACACACTACCAGTTCTGAGAGCCCTTGCTGCAGGGAGAAAAGGTAGGCTCTGTGGTCAAATTACCTGGGCATAAATTTTGTATAATTTTATAAATTGTGTGATCTTGCACCAGTTACTTAATGTCTTCAAAGCTGTTTCCTTAGCTTTAAAATAGGTAAGGTAATGCTTAGCTCTTAATGCTAAGACCTAATGTTATTAGGGTTGAATTAAATGTGTGTATAAATAGGCTAGTCAGTTCAGGTTAGTTTGACTTCCACTGTCCCTTTTACATTAATAAAGTCAATAGAAAGCCAAAAGGAAAGAAAGGGAGGAGAGAGCTGCATTTAGCACATGGCATGCATTGCCAAAAATTAGCTCTGAGTTGCATTTCTCAAACTGAAGTCAAGCCAAATGGAGATGTGGCTCTTGTGTTATGAATGCAGACACCAATAAATGCAGTCATTATATAGAACTGGTATCTTATAAACTTAATAGGCTCCCAGAGGTTATAATAATTCACATTAACTGTGAAGCCAAGTGTTTCTTCATTAATCAATGTCCTAGGAAAGTACTAAATGTTTCCTGTGCTTGGCAAGTCAGAATAGATTAGAGTCACAAGACAGTATTTTTGTTGTCAAGGACATTTATGGTCATTGAATGTTTAGTCACCTGTATTGACCAAATGTCACTCTGTGTACCAATAATGGAGATGTTCAAAAATTGGTAACGAGATGAGGTAAGAGTCACAGCTTTTGAGGTTATTTTTATTTTAGTTATAGAAAATCTTTACCTTGCAAGACATGTCAGGGTCCAACCTGGCATTTTTATCTTTATTCTCTAAGTATGAAAGAATCAGAGCCACTGAATCTCAGAAAGGTGTTTCTTTCTCTCAGAAATGCACAGTTTCAGCACACACTTAAAAAGCTCTAAAATAAACCTCTAAATACTCTATGCCATAATTGGATGTAGTGTAACAACCTTGGGGATGCATTCTTTTCATTTGCAATTTTAGCTAAAAATAGAACGCTAAGTTTCTATAAAAACCTGTCCAAGAAATATTGATTGCCAGAGAGGTTATTTCTGTCAGACTAAACTCATAATTCAAGCGCAGTGCAGCATATTGTACATTTATTAGACATTTATTTATTAAGTAAACAGTGTTGTATTGGTTTTGGCTATCTGCTTAAAAAGTAAGTCCAACCCTGGCAGGAAGAGGCATGCTCATCTAGAGCTAGATCTTTCTTTCTAACACTGTTCTCCAGTAAAAGGGACCAGGACTTCTCAGAGAAAATGCTGATTCTAGCACTGCGCCAGGAAATAGGTAAAATGAGCCTAGAAGTGGCAGAAGGTGAGAAAGAATAAGAAACCAAAACAAAGCACAGTCATGAGAGATGCATGTGGGACACAGCAGCCAACTGAAAGAGCTCCCAGTGGACAAGGAAGAAATATTTTGAGCAGCAAAATAAATAATATCAGATTGTAACCCAAAGTATAAAACAAATACCCATAAGTCTGTGCTGATATAATCAAATGATTGAATAAATAAATAAATGAGGAAGAACAGACAAATGTCCCATGGAGAAGAATTCTAAGTATATAGATCCTCCATCTGTAGCGATTTTCAAACCTCGCTTTAAATACCCGGCTATCTGACTAACTGTAGTGATTTTTAAACCTCGCTTAAGACCTGGCTGTCTGTGGACATGCAAAAACCCACTGTAGAAATAATCATGCACAGAAACAGTTTTCTGTGTGGAAGACAAAGACGGAGTGCTCACTCTCCAATTCTTTGAGCCGCTCTGGGCTAAACCCTTCTAAGGGGAAAAGCCTCTTCCTTTGTCCCAGTGGCTTTTTATTGAGAAAGTAGTCACAGATTGTGGATTGACAGTCTGGCAGAAGGGATTAAAGGGAACAAGTATTTTACAAGGATGTTAACAGAGTTTCTGTTGTGATTCTTGGCAGAGATTGGAGTTTTATCATATGAAAAGACTATAGGTTTCAAAGGTTTCCTGACTGTGCCTTCAAATTTCAAGTTAATAACAACATCCTCCAGCAAACAGATCTCACAGGATCTTGCATATTCTTTGTCCCAGGCCTGATTATCCCAGGGGTCCACCATCTCTGGTCTGAGCTGCCCCTTTGGCTGGAGACAGAGGAGCAAGGAGACTTGGATTTCTCACATCTAAGTACAAAGACTCAGGCTAAGAGGGGGCAGGGGTAGATGTCGATCACCCCTTCCTTTCCACAGCCCCTTCATTTATTTCCACAGTCTCGTGAGACTTATTCCACAGAGGCCTTTATGAGATCAGAACCTGTCTTTGGTCCATTCTCTATCCTAGAGAATTGTTACCTGTCATTGGTAACTGATCTAGCATTAAAGGCCAGGGACAGAACAGGTAGCGTTCATGCCAGGGGAATAAGTTTTGTCTCCTTAGTGGCTCCTGATCTGGAGGTTTCTCACTCAGCCTAAGTCACAGGGGGTCACAGCTTCCTGAGATCGGGCAGGGTGGCCCCCAACATCCACCCTCGAAGAAGTGAAGAATAACGCCCCACTCCTTAAATATGGGCTTTGTATAATGACTCTCTCTCAAAGACTGCAGTATGGAAAGGAGAAAAAAATGTGTATTAGAGTTGTCCAGAGAAAAAGATTAAATAAGATAGATAAACGTAGAAATAGATCTATATCACTGTATAAGAGGATGTCTATTATAGGAATTGGCTCACGTGATTATAAAGGCGAAGAAGTCTCACAATCTGCCATCTGCAAACTGGAGAACCAGGAAAGCTGGTGATATAATTCAGCCCAAGGCTGAAGGCCTGAGAACTGGGGGCCTGCTTGTGTAATTCCAGAGTCCCAAGGCCACAAAACCACAAGGTCTGATGTCCAAGGGCAGAAGAAGGCACATGTCCCAGCTCAAAAAGGGAGAGAGAATTTCCCCTTCTGCCTTCTTCTTCTGTTTGGGCTCTGAACAGAATGGATGATGCTCAGCCGCACTGGTGCTGGCAGGTCTTTACTCAGTCTAATGATTGAAGTGCTGATTTCTTCTGGAAACAGCTTCACAGACACACACATAAATAATGTTTTACCAGCAATCTAAACATCCTTTTAGCCCAGTCAAACTGATGCATAAAATTAGCCATCACAAAGAGTAACTTCCCAGTTACAAATGCTACCTCAGCAGGCTGAACAAGGTCAGCATCAACAGTGACAAATCATGTTGATAGAATGTGTTCTTAATATGGTGTTATGAAAATGGCATTTTACTTCTGTGGTCTTTCTCCTAGAAATCCATAATCCCAGTTCAATCATGAGGAAAACATCAGACAATTCCTAATAGACGAAAATTCTGCAAAATGCCTGACCAGTACACCTAAAACCTGCCAACATTATCAGAAAGAAGAAACATTTTAAAAAACAGTCACAGTCTAAAGGAACTTAAGGAGAAATGTTGACTAAATATAATGTGATATCCTAGATGGGATTCTGGAACAGAAACAGGGCCATAGGTAAAAACCAAGGAAATCTAAATAATGTATGAATTTCAGTTAATTATAACATATCAATATTGGTTCATTAGTTGTAACAAATGTACCATACTAATTTAAAGCTATTAGTAATGGGAGAAACTGAGAATGAGGTATGGACGCTCTCTGTACTATCTTCACAATATTTCTGCAAATCTAAAACTGTTCTAAAAGATGAAATTTATTTAAGTCCACATAGTTTGTTCATTCTTGCAGTGAGCAAGAATTGACTGAGTGTGTACTATATACCTTGGTAAGTACTGTGGTTCAAAAGACATATAAGATGGAAAGAAAAAAAGAGGATGAGAAAGGGGAGAAACTGTCATTAATCTAATGTTCTATATGTCCTGGAAATTATGCCTTCAGGATGTTAAAGCATAGAAAAAGAGATAATAACATAAGCAAAATAATTAAAATACAATAATTAAAATAAGTAGAGAAGATCAGAATTATTTTTATATTTTTAGCAATGAGATTTTTATAAGCAAATAATTAAACATAGAAGCATTAAATAAAAGATTAAAAGACATAGTTATATAAAAGAAAATTTTTTCAGGAAAAAATATCATAAGCAACTAAAAATGTATAAATATGAAAATGGGACAGAATTTCCAAGGCACTTGACAAAAGGCTGATTTTCATGTTATAGAGAACATTTTGATAAATCACTAGAAAAGAAACCAATAACCAGACAGAAAAGTGAACAAAGCATGTAAAACATGGATTGCCAATGCATTTTTCATACTGAAACAATGGCTGTCATACATGTTAAAAATATGTGTGTGTGTGTGTGTGTGTATGCAACACTTCATAATAAAGAAATGCACATAAAACAACAAGGTCCCATTTTTTTAAATGCCAAGATTAGTAAAGACCAAACATTAGATAATACACTGAGGTAGTACAGATACATAAAGACAGCCATCTTAGCTATCGTTTATGGTAATGTGAAGTGAAAAGTTAGTAATATCGTAGCCGAAGCTGTTGGCATCTTGGCTGTATCTCCATGCCACTATATTTCAGTGTGTGATGGCCTGACTCCAAATGTCATAAGCATCTACTAACATGAGTGGGGATATGAGAAGAAGGGCGTGCACTGGCTCATGAACTATCTCTAGAATATGAGAGATGACAGGAGAGGGGGAATTACAAGGAGAGTGGAGCTGGCTAGTGGCTATTAATGTTATAAGTATACTGAGAAAAACAAAATGACAGGCTCAGTTATCACTGGTGATGTGAAAGTCAGAAAGTTTCAAAGAACTGCTTATCATTCGAAAAGAAGCTCCTAGTTTGCTGTGGGACCTACTAGAAACTATGCTTGATCATGGGATATCAAGTGACTATGTCACCGGAGCTGCTTATCACGAACTGGCTATTGGCTGACCCTCCAGGTCTTTAGGTGGGATGGGCACAGCAGTAATCCATCAAACAAATGGTACATTTGTGATCAAGCATAAGCATGTCCGGAGGGAACAAGTAACTAAATTACATGAACTGGCAGCTCAGCCCTCCATATTACCTAACTCATTAAGCCAAATGTCTCTCCCTCAGGTCATACCTATGACTTCACAGATGGTTCCCGTAACTAGTTGTCAAAAAACAATAAAACCCAGGTCTTATTCACAGATGGGTTGGCTCATTATATTACGTGAGCTGAAAATAGACTGCTATGCAACACAGCTCCATGCAAGGGAGTCATGAAAGACAGTAGTGACAGAGAAATTTTCACTACTATGGGCAAAACTTCAAGCATTAAAATGGTCATGAACATGTGTAGATGGTCTGTATGGGGCAGGTTCAACTGTAGGTAACAGATGCTATCAGTACTCTAACCATATCCTCTCTCCCTTGTCTATTAGTACCTGCTGGCCAGGCTTCCAACAGTCAGCACCAACATTTCTTTCTTTCTCTGACCAATAAGACCTGCTGTGTCCACCTGTGAAATAGGCCAGAAATGTTGGGGTCTTAATACCACCCAGGCAGTGGAATATAGGGGAGCAATCACACCATGATGACCTTGAAGGGAGGAGCGTTTATACCTAAGGTTTTAGAGCATTCCCAGCACATCGTGATGATAAAATCATCCTGCTCCCAGGAATTGTGCAGTGGCCCTCAGCCTCCTCTGTCAAGGCAAAAGTCTGTACGGATAGCTGGCCTCCTCACCCTCTGACTAGTGGATAGCTCTGAGGCTGGTGTCAATACTGGCTCTTACAATTTCCTACAGTTTCAGCAGGACTGAACTTTAAATACCTAAAGTGGTGATGGGCTTGGGATACCTATTTTAGGCTACATTACCTTCCCTGTATCACTCTCCCACTCCCCTATTCAGTTTTGCTTCACCATCTAAATAAACTATTTGCATTTGGATCCTTATCTCAGAATCTGCTTTTAAAGGAACCCAATTTATTTACTTTTAGAGAGAGAGGAAGAGAAGGAGAAAGAGAGGGAGAGAAACATCAATGTGTGGTTGCCTCTCGTGCACCCGCTACGGGGGACCTGACCTGCAACCCAGGCATGTGCCCTGACTAAGAATCAAACCAGCAACCCTTTGGTCTGCAGGTCCACACTAAATCCACTGAGCTACACCAGCCAAGGCTATATTACACTTTTAATACTCTTTAGTATTGATTACACAATACTGGAATATTATGTAATCAAGATATGTATCAACTGACATGGGATCACAGAGTAACAGCAAGACATTCTGCCTGAAAGAGTCTCAGAAAGCTCCATAAAAGGTGCTCATGAATGGGTAAATAGGGAAGATGGTTAGTCCTGACAGATGGTTTGAAGGTCCAGAAGTGTGGATGCTCACAGAATGTTGGATAACTACACAGTTTAACTGTAGAGTTGCAGGAAATGAAACTGGAAAGAGATTAGTATCAGATGGTCTGTAGATACATTACTTCACAAGTGAAATAGAATATTCAGGTCTACCAATAGCTACTTGACAAAGATGTTTTGTCGTAGGCTTAAAAAAGCTTTGAATGTCATGTGTGCCACATAATTTATTACAAGGAAGGAAAAGAAAAATATCTCATGTTAAAGAAGGCTTCCATAAAGAGTATTAATTTTTTTATTCTCTCTTAATGCAGAAGGCTTGGTAAGTAAATATATCCATTAAGAATCAGAGGGTTCAGCCATAAAAAAAAAAAATGAAATCTTACTTTCTTGACAGCATGGATGGACCTGGAGAGTAGTATGTGAGGTGAAATAAGTCAAAGAAAAACACCATGTGATTTTACTTATATGTGGAATCTAATGAACAAAATAAGGAAACAAACAAAATAGAAATGGACTCAGGTACAAAGAACAGACTGACAGTGGTCAGAGGGGAGGGGTTGGGGAGGCTGGGTGAAAATGTGAAGGGATTAAGCAGCATGAATTGGTAGTTACAGAGTAGTTGCAGGGGTGTGGATATAATTAATAATGTTATAATGAATACCTGTGGGGCTGGGTGGGTGCTTGAAGCTGCCAGGGGACCACTCTGTAAACTGTGTGATTTTTCTGGCTGCTTTATTATGCATCTGAAATTTGTACAGAATAGTATTGAATGTGAACCATAGCTGAAAGTTTTAAAAAACTTAAAAATAGGCTAAAATATTTAAAAAATCAGAGGACTGAATTGAAGTGCCCACTTTATCACTTACCAACTGTGAGTACAATGTCTTCATCTATTAACACATTAAATAGTGCAGCTTCACAGAATTAATGTGAGGATCATTTGAGATAATTCATGTAAAGCAATTAATATGCTGCCTGGCATTTCAGCAGGCACTCAATAATTATTACCTATTATTATTAGTAGTAAGTGCTAATCAATAACAATTTCAACATGATTGCAATCTTACTGATATTGTAAGGAACTAAAAACAGTACAAGAGAAGTGTTGCTGTAGGAAAATAAGGGTCTGCGGTTCTTATCCAAAAGAATATCCCACACTCAAAATTATCTCCTTTTTTCTCTGCACTGTCAAACTCTTATGCTTTGCCTACAGCCACATGACTGACTGACAGTGTCACAGCTATGGGACCTGTCAGCTCATCTTCAACACATGCCATGTCCACCAGTGACACTCAGGATACATGAATGATGGCTGGAAGTATTTGACTGTGGTTTTGAACAAATACCTTAAAGATTCAGAACATAAGTTTGCCCTGAGAAATACAAGGATCTAAAAGACATTAGACTTAATTATATCTTTTTAAAAATATTTCAACCATCCTGTCTGCTGAGCACGCTTGTAAAGAGGTGACATTTACAAAATAGAAGAAACAAATCAAACAAGTTCTGGTTTTTAAAAAGTCATAAACAATGCATTGGCAGTAGGATCCTAACTGGCTGTCACAAAAGACACCAAAAATTATGTCCAAGATGTAACATTAATGATTCTAAATTGCAACTCAGCTGTGCTTAAGCTGAACAAAATATCAGGCTGGTAGAATTATAGAGTGACAATCAAACAAGCTAGGTTAGAGGCACTTGTATCCAATATTTTAGACTTAATGACTCACTGTACTTGTTTTTTAATTCATTGATTTGAGAAAGAGAGATTGATTTGTTGTTCCACTTACACATTCATTGTTTGATTCTTGCATATGCCCTGACCAGTACTCGGTGTACTGGGACAACACTCTGACTAACTAAGCTACCCTACCAGGGCTCACTGTAGTTTTCTTTTAATACCTATCTTCTAACTCTCCTGTCATACTCAGTCACACATACTCATGAAATTTCTCCCTCCATCAAACACATGTTTCCACAGATTACCTTCATTTCTCTTTCATTAAGAAATCTTAACAGAGAAAAAGAGACTCCTTACTTTTTGTAGCAGAACTATAAATTTTTTTAATACATTCATGATCCTAAATCTTCACTATGATAATCAGAGAAAAGAAACATTTCTTAGGAAATAGATTATAGTAATGTCAAAAATTGCTCTGATGTTTAATGGTGAACTAAACACATTGTGCAGACTCAAAGAAATATTGGTGTACCTGGCTGGCTGTGGATCAAAGAACTCAGAATTTTAGTCATTTGGGGTGTTCCTTTGGAGATAACATAATTACAAACTCTATACAATCATACGCCATTTTCACATCTTCTGAGCATCTATACAGCTTTGAACTCCGATTACAGGATCCAGGAGACACTTTCTTTCTCAGTATAATACCTAACTCCTTCCATCTTATAACAGAAAAACAAAATATAAAATGTTTCTGGCCTTTGATCTTTAAAAACTATAACATAATCAATATCTTATTTGTTGGATTGGTTTAAGTAGAATTTTGTAGATGTTTATATTTTGTGGGTTAGGGACTTCCAGAGTCTATATTTCTCAATGGTGGCAATGCTGTATTTTAGCTGGTACCTGAGAGCATAGTTAAAAGACCAAATCTCCTGGCTTCTGTAAGTTGTCATGTAGCTCAGTTCAACAGGATGTCAGCAGAAGTGAGTGTTGAAAGTCCAATGTATGCCTGTAAAAGAAACAATTTGACTTCCACCTCTCTCTGCTTTTTCCCACTGGCTATTGTGTGGACATAATGAAAGGAGCTGGAAAGTTATGTTAAATGACAAGACAAAAGCTGCATGTAGAAAATTTCAGAGCAAGAAGAGAGTAGGAGGCTGATAGTAGTAGGAAGATAGTAGTAGGGTATGTTTTTTTTCAGAATTTTGTTTCACAGTAAAGCCAGCTTTATAGAATGAGTTGGGAAGCATCCTAT
This sequence comes from Tonatia bakeri, assembly GCA_004024845.1. Lineage (NCBI taxonomy): Eukaryota > Metazoa > Chordata > Mammalia > Chiroptera > Phyllostomidae > Tonatia > Tonatia bakeri. The sequence goes on along the minus strand of PVIA01004781.1, from coordinate 95,693 downwards.
GGTCTTCATATTTTGTTTAATTAACTTCAATATTTTGTTTAATCAGTGCTAGTTTGTCCTTTGTTACTGCTGAGACACCTGTGTTCTGTTTAATATTATGTGAGTGTTTGCAGGGGAAGGGATTGATGGATATGGCTGTGACTAATACAGAGAATTCACACATCCTTCAAAGATGAATCATATTTATTGAATATTTGGAGTTAATGGGAGCCATTGTGCCTCTATTACCTGTGATCTGGAGTTGATAATATTGTCATTTCCTTGTCATTGAATTATTTGGGATTGCTTGAGGTAACATGGGCAAATTATTTGGCACACTGCTGGAACATAGTTGGATCACAATAAATGGCAGTCATGTTTTCTTGTTATTCTTAACCTCATTATTATCATCATTGACATCACTATAACTACTAATTCATAATGTCCATAACTTAATGATGAAAATATTGGGCTTTTTGCCATTAGAAAATGCCACATCTCTGGCTTCTTACTATTAGAACTCCCAAGACAGGCATTCTGCAAGGGAATAGTGTGATCGCAGCTTTGACATGTCTGGTGGACCCTCTGATAAAAATTACTACTCAGCTGAGGTACGACACCTAGACTACCAATCATCTTCTGCTTGAACAGAGGTTTTTTTTAAATTTGTTAATATATTGGGTAATAGCTTCATAAACATTAACTAACTGGAATGATTTTACTCAAATATATGAGACCCCTCTGTTTTAAGGAGTAGAGAGAGGTAATATTCACTGAAAAGGAATACAATAGAATAAATGCCAGACTCAAGATTAGTACTCCTGAGGTTAAGCCCCAATTTTGGCATTGACTAGCTATATTCAGCCTTTCAGTCAAAAAATATGTGTTGTGCTGCCATTGTGTGTCAGGAACCTATGAGCAAGTGGCCGTGGTGGGCAGGACAGGATGGCCTTGATATTTATTGACATCATTTGGGTCTCTTTGGAGCCTCTGTCCATTCTGTCTACCTCACAAACTTGGTGTATGAAGCATATACATAAAAGCGCACATAATTTGCTTTCCTATGGGAAAACCACAGAACTGGGCAGATGATCCTCACAGGTAAATGAATTTCAATCTCAGACTTTTGAATTGTTATTTTGTGTTGCAGTCTATGTTCCCCAAGTAGCCTATGAACTCTGGAGAGGAGAGAAACTGTCTTACTCATCTTTGTGTTCTGGTTTGTGGTAACTTCCATGTGCTTGTTGAAAAAAAGTGAGTTAATGGACACATGGATGAATGGAGAGTTTGGAAAATAAGTATAGTGGTTAAGAATCATGAATTCTTTGAAAGAGTTGAGTGTTGTTATAAAATAACTAAAGAAAGATGAGGATACAAGTGTAGTGTATTGGTTAAGAACACTGAATTTGGGGTCAGACTGTATCAGTTTAGACAGTTTGGAGAGTCTGGTTACCTTCTGCCAGCTTGGTAACAATCTCTAAAATCAGAATAAACTTAACAGGTATCCAATCCCCAAATGTGTTAGCAATTATTAAGATCCCCAAATACAATTGTTCACTCGCTTAATTTCTGCCAAAAGTCAAAGCCAACATGACTCGGAAGCTGCTTGCTTTGTTTCCAGACAAGGATTTACCTTTTCTCTCAACCATCTTAAGTACTTTGATTATGCATTGATGATTCTGGACTTGAGTCATAGGAACTAAAGATCAGAAGTCTCAAACCTGACGTGGCCTTACTCAAACTTGGCAAGCAACTTGGGACAAGTCCCTTCAAAACTCTGGGCCTCCGTATCTTCGTCAAGAACAAGAAAGCATTATCATAGACAGCCCTGTGCCTTCTGAGAGCACTGGCATGCTAATTCTATGGCTGGGTTTTAAACATGAACAAATAGGCTTCCAAGTTGTAGTACATTTCTTACTGTAGTTTCTGAAGCAAATGATGATATCTAATACATAGGTAAATGTCCCTTCCAAATACATAGGATACTCATGCTCAAACACATTGAAGCAGAGACTTAGGACAAGTTGCTACTACGTTTAAGCCGAAAATATCCATGTCTAGGAAATATGCATAGTTTCTTGGACATGTATCCAGAGGTACAGACGGCAGCTGTAGTTTTCAGTAAGTAGATACAACATCACAGAGCCTGGGCTGCTCCCTAGGCTCACTTGGAATGACATTACATTTGCTCCACGTAGGCCATGTGTAAAACATGGGTTCCACATCACTCTTTGCATCCACCCCACCCCTGCCAGGCATATAGCAATTTAATAAATCTCTAACAATTTGAACCACAGCCTCAACTCTGCCCTGCAATATAGCCTGCAGGGATCTAACTCAATCCAAAGAGATCCCAAGTTCTGAAGTGGTGACAAAGCAATAATCTTGCTAGTTATTTCCTTTCTTAAAAAGAAATTTCCTGGTCTGTACGTTTAGATGACAGCCTTTTGGGTCATGCTATAAAGAGTCTCTTCCTTGATTGTTCCTAATGCTTAGGCCTCATCATGGAATTCTTTCCTCTCCTGGAATCTGGGAGGAGGTAAAATATTTAGAAATGCAACTGGTCAGTAAACACAAGGAGTAAAAAACATATCTTAAAGAGCCTATTTACCTAGGCAGTACACCATTTAGATTTTATTTATTTATTTATTTTTTTTAAAGATTTTATTTATTTATTATTTATTTTTAGAGAGGGAAGTGGGGGGGGGAGAGAGAGAGAAACATCAATGTGCGGTTGCTGGGGGACATGGCCTGCAACCTAGGCATGTGCCCTGACTGGGAATCGAACCTGCGATGCCTGGTTCGCAGCCCGCGCTCAATCCACTGAGCTACGCCAGCCAGGGCACCATTTAGATTTTAAGCGGCTGTCTATTTGTACAATTTAAATGGCTAGATACTATTTCAATTCAGGCATCAAATCATTCATCTGCCATATTGTTCACAGTGACTAAAATCCAGGCAGTTAAATAGGCATTTATAATCTGTTTCTACTGAAAAACAAAAAGACTTTTCTTTTTTTTTTAAATTTCGAGTTTTTCTATAGTTGGGGGATAAAGGAATATGGACATAGGACATAGCTATAGACTCTGAATCTGCATTTAATGGAAATACTATTTTATACTCTGTGTAGTTGAGAGGAAAATAATTAGAAGCCAGGAAAGTTTTGTTTGTAATGTTTAAGGCTCTTTTTTTGGATAAAAAGAATTATAGAGGATTCAGGGGAGCACCCAGTTATCACAGCCACAAAGTAATTATTGAACATCTCACCAAAAGTTTTGAGTTCCACCGACCTAAGGTGGTGAGATGCATCTGCACCAATGAGGAAGGGGCCCTGGGCATTACTGGGGCAGGGCTGGCTCAGTCACTTCCTTGTCCTTTGCAGAAGTGCTGTTGATTACGGCAATTCCCAGGGCTGAGAGCCTGATTAATCCTAACAATTGGCTCAATTTCTCTGTCCTGTACGAACTGCCACAAATTTCTCAAGCAAATGTGAGGTAAATGTTCAAGAAAGAGACGAATAGTCTCTGGAGAAACTTTAGAGATTGGTTGTTCATTTTCTGCTAAGCGTGTCATCCATGCCTGTCCCGCCTTTCGATCTGTTCAGTGTTTTTAATGATAGCCTTCTCAATGGGCTGGAGAGAATGGAAGACTGGGGAGATTTCTTCTCCTCCTGTGACTTAGCTGTTCAAGACTCCATGTCCAGGTATCACTGCAACTGGGCAGGGCATCAAAATAATTCTGAGTGGGGTTTCACTTTGTCAAGGCCCTGCTTGCTAAAAAAAAAAAAAAAAAAAAAACCTCAGACACCAATCTGAACCACTGTATTAACTACATCTGCATGTTGACACACAATGTCAACACTATAGCCCCGCACATAATAATATGAGAATTTGAGATATAGATACAAGACCAAGGATTGAGACTGCTTTTTGGTTAAGAAAGCCTTTTCCAACAACCCTAGTCAAGAGGGGAAGACACATATAGGAACACGAAATAAAGTGCTGCCTCTCTTTCTTAATAGAAATATGAACTTAGTTTCTTCATAGATATAAAACAAGGATAATGGCACTACTTCAAATAGTTATTTTAAGAATTAAGTGAAATAACTTGTGAAAGAACATAGCACATCCTAAAAAGAAAGTGAATGTTGGTTCCTGTTCTCCCTTTTGAAACAGGAATCCTGACTTTGGCATTTGTGGTTCACATTTTATTATGGACCATTGGCTGTGGTTAGATGTAGGAGGACAAGAAGCACTAAAGGAGAAACAAAGAATTCTGATGGGTTGTGTATGTTGTTGGATTTACACATATTCTAACAAAACTAACTCCTACAAATAAACTGGTGGTAGACAAGACTATTTAAGAAGTTGATAAAGTTAAGTTACATGGACTGCTGTTTTTAAAAATGCTTCACTCGCTGTTACAGTCTGACACTCGTTCATTTAAATTGTAAGTAAACATGACAGGTGCTCAGTATATATTTTTGAAAAAAGAGTGAAAGAAATTTTACTAAGAATCTATTATGTTGTAAATACTAAGTACAATCAATGAAAAAAATAGAAAAGTGTCGCCCTCAAAGAGCTTGATTAGTAACAGATAGGGATATGTCCAGAAAACCTTGCCGCCTCCCTGAATGTACAAAGGAAGAGTGTCACATGTGTGTGGCTGTGTGTGCAGTGTGTCGACCCCCAGAATGTCATTTCTTTGTCACCAAATCTGGGTCATCAATTGTTTTATCTGGTTTCTCCCTAACAACAAATATCTGTGCAGGCTTCAGGTGAAGGATCTGCCTAGACTTTAAGTCAAAGCTATTGTCCAAATTCCTGAATTCTTCCCCAGCCAGGAAAATAGTTGGAAAAGGAAAGGTATCCCCAAGGGTAGTTTCTGGGTCTCTGATGAATCATCCCATGCCTGTCAAAAAAAACATTCATTAAATGTAGGACCCAGTACATCTATTTCCAACTGTGGAGAGAGAAAAGGAGCCGTGAGGCTATAAACTCCAGCATGACAAACTCACACCTGGCTTCCCTGCAGTGCGTGTGTGTTGAGTAGTTCTTGCTGGCAAGATATTTTCCTACCTGCACCAAGGGCTGCTTTTGCCCATAAGGTTTAGTTTGTTTTGAGGTAGCAGTAAAACATGTGGAGTTGGAAACTAGCTACTGACTTCCTGTGTCTGTGAGACATGCATGACAAGTTCTATCCTGTGTTTGCAGTCATGCAAAGCCGTAGTCAGCAGTGATTTCAAGACACGCTAGTACGTGTCTGAATAGACTTGTCCATGCTTGAAAGCCTGAGGTATGTTTGGGTCGACCATGCTCCCACAACCACTTCAGTGCTGTTGGTGTCCCCCATGAGCTGTGCCGAGGTGCTGCAGATGCTAACAACTGGTAAAGATGCACTGGAAATCTATCCGCTTCTTCCACATTCCTGAGCAGTGATGACATGCTGAGAAAGCTTTACAAGGGAGGGTTTTACCCTCCTTATCTGTACCAGCATCTTCTCAAACCATCCCAAATAAATTAAGAAGAAATAAAGTTTTCTAGGTAAATGCAAATTCAGAAAACAAAACAAAAATTCAGCTGGTCTCCTAGCCCCTCACCCCTACCAGTAGGGTTGTTTTACTTAACCTACTACTGTGTTGACATTCTCAAGTCACCCACTGTTGTGACAGGGTGAGACTGTGGCAAAAAACATACTGTATGGTGTAAAAATGGTGCCTGCATCATATGGTAACTTCAAATATTAAGTAAATCATGTATAAATACAGTTTTGGTACATATGAAGTATTCTGTAAAAACTCTCCATTACTATTGTTATAAAAATAATCATCATTTTTACTATTTTTATTGTCAACATCATAGTTCTTTTCTAAACAAAATGTTTCTATGGTAACCATTAGCCCATTAAAATAATCCAAACTCCAATGTCCTTTATAGTCTGCCTCTAGTTCACTGTTCTTTCTGGCTTCATCTCCTGCTACATGCTGCCCTACATCCTGGCTGACTCACCACTTCCTGGGTCATGTGTTTAACACTTCTGTCTTTGATCTGGCTGTTCCTGCATCTTTATATATTCTTTAAAACGGTATCTACCTAGAAAAGATCTAGTCAACCTTTATATATTAATGTTAGGGCATCTCCTTTGTGATGATTACCCTAATCCCCAACCGTAGATAAAAAGTAGTCATTATTGAGTTATTGTCATTTATAAATGGTTTTAAATGAGATTTCAAGAACTAGCTGCTGATTATATAATTCATTTTTTTTTCATTTTTGGTGGCTACTGAAGAACAAGGTATGTGTTAAATGCTTGTTGAATGTATAGAGTGTTAAAAAGTAAATAATGCTCTGAAATTTATTATCTCATTTGATCCTGTCAAATCTCCTTGGGAGAAGAAACCAGGACAAAATGGAGCAGTATAATAATTAAAAAACACAGATTCTAGAGAAGGATGATAAATGACTTGTGTCCATAGGACCTTGAACAAGTTGTATAATCTCTCTGATCCTCATTTACTAAAGTTGGGGTAACAGTTACCTATTATTAAATGAGATGGTCCATGTAAATTGCATATCATTGTGCCTGACACATAATAATAAGCAATAGCTCTTTTAATTATTATACACATTATCAGAGAAATTGAGTGATTTGTGCAAAATCACATGGCTAGCCAAAGGCAGAACTGAGACAAATCTTGGTCTGTCTGATTCCTAGTCAGTTGACCTTCTGTTCTAATATAATCTTCTACTCTTCCTAGGAATACTAATAAAGAGAACATGAGTTAGAGACTCATGGTGTTAGTGCATCTTAGGTGAAGATAAAGAGCAAATACAGTGTTGACTTTCTTGATTAATTCAACACTAAAACATGGATTTTGATATTCAGTCTGTAGAACACCATTGATTAAGTGCTATTATAAAACACTACTACCTTGAATTTATGTAATACTTTTCCCCCAGAGTAAGCAAAACTTTCTTGTGATACTTCATTTATCTTCTCAGCTATGGATCATGGTATTATTGCCATTTAACATTTGCTCATTCATTGAGTAAATATTTAATCTTTTGATTACTACATGTTACCACTGGGCTAGTTATTACAGATACAAAAGTGAATGAGGCTGCAATCCTGCTCTTGACTATGAAGTTTAGGTGAGGAGACTGTCATAAAACAAACTACTACTCCACCTGATAAGCACTATCATGTTGATAGACATGCAATGGAGGTTGTAGCAGCAGGAGCACAAGGCTTGCTGGGGAACAATGGAAATAAAAAAGGAAATTTGGAGCTAGGTCTGGGAGTAACATTTTAGTATATAAGCCAGTGATCTCCAAAGATTTTTCATCATGCATTTCTATTTAGAAAAAAATAGTGTTTTGGGCACTCACCCTTGATATATCTTTAATATATTTTAAAATAAAGCATGTGCCTGTATAACTGCTGATAGATTATGTTTCCAATGTGGTGTATCCTATGATACAGCAATTCCACTGCCAGGTGTATCCCTGAAAGTTTTAAATGCACACTGAGAGAACTTACAGGACTACCTGTAGTAGAATTGTCCATATTTGCTCAACTCGGAAAGAATCCAAATATCCATCAACAGGAGAGTGGATGGATAACTTCTGATGCATTTTCACAGCAGAATATTCTTCCTCAGTAAAAATTAATGAGCTCTAGCTTCATGAAACACTAGGAATGAATCTTTTAAATGTAATACTGAGTGAAAAGCAAGTCATAAAGACCAAATATGGCATGATACCACTTTTTAAAGCTCAAGAATACACAAACTAAATTATATACTGTATCAAAATGAATACATATGCTAAAAACCTATGAAAAGTAGGTACATTATAAAAATAAACTTTAATTTGGGTGGGGCAGGTCAGTGGAAGCGGAAGGAGGGGAGAGGTGACAATGAAGATAAGTGAGAGTCTGAACAGTTTCTAAGATGCAAGTCAATGAGTTCACAAGCATTTATTTTATTATTACTCTATAACTTGTATATATGTCACATTCTTTAGTACATATCAAATATTACATAATAAAAAAAGAGCAAATATATTTAGAAGTGCCAACATTTTTTTCCCGAACCCTAATGTTGTCTCTGAGTACTACGAAATTAGGCAATGGAGTTGCTGATATTTTTCTAGTAGGGGAATGAAATTCTCATATTCCTGCTTTAAAAAGATTTTTAAATGAACATTGTAGAGCACAGACAATGCATGTGAGAGATCTTGAGGTTCTGACCCAACATAGTGGCTTTGGGAACAAATTATATGGACTGGATCTGAGGGCTATTTAAGAAGTAGCACTAATAGGAATTGGTGATGTGTCAGGGAGATGACAGTGATTTAACATGAGCATAAGTTTTTGGATAGAACAGCCAATGCCATTAACCAAGATAGAGGATACAGTAAAAGAAGCACACTTACGGGGTATAATGTTGCAGAGGACAATGTCCTGTATCTGAGAGTTTGAAGCACCTAAATAACATGAAAGTGAGATTGTCCAGCAATAGTTACAAATACTTTCTGGAGTTCAGGAGAATGATGGGCTATGGAAATAAGGACACAGATATCACTAACACACCAGTAACCAAGACCATAAAAGTAGATAAGATTGTTCCAAAAAAAGAGCATGCCAAAAAAAAAGAAAAAAAAAGAAGCATGAAGAGGGCTATACTGCATTCCTAGAGGCTGTCCCGTGAAGGAGGCTGAAGAGAAACTCTCAGCGGTGTAGAAGAGAAGCAGGAAAGAATGGGAAAGCCAAGTGATATCAAATTGTTACTGAAACAGAGAGGCTTTGCAAAACTCAAACCTGTAAACTGGATATCTTAGCACCTTTGGGGACCCTGTCCACTAATGATTTTCAAATGGTGTGCCAGGAATGCTGGAGCTACATGGAATAGTTAGCGGGATATTATTTTTTTTTACATATTTTATTGATTATGCTATTATAGTTGTCCCATTTCCCCCCTTCACTCCCCTGCACCCTGTACACCCTCTCCCACCCTCACTTCCCCCCTTTAGTTCATGTCCATGTGTCATAAGTTCTTTAGCTTCTACATTTCCCATACTATTCTTGCCCTCCCCTGTCTATTTTCCATCTACCATCTATGCTACTTATTCTCTGTACCTTTTTCCCCTCTCTCCTCCTCCCACTCCCCTGTTGCTAAACCTCCATGTGATCTCCCTTTCTGTGGTTCTGTTCCCTTTCTAGTTGTTTGCTTAGTTTCTTTTGGTTTTATTTTGGGTGTGGTTGTTAATAATTGTGAGTTTGCTGTCATTTTACTATACATGTTTTTTTATCTTCTTTTTCTTAGATAAGTCCCTTTAACACTTCATAAAATAAGGGCTTGGTGATGATGAACTCCTTTAACTTTAACTTATTTGAGTACTTTATCTGCTCTTCCATGCTAAATGAAAGTTTTGCTGGATAGAGTCATCTTGGATGTAGGTCCTTGCCCTTCATGACTTGGAATACTTCTTTCCAGCCCTTTCTTACCTGTAAGAACTCTTTTGAGAAATCAGCTGACAATCTGATGGGAACTCCTTTGTAGGTTACTGTCCCCTTATCTCTTGCTGCTTCTAGGATTCTCTCCTTCATTTTTACCTTGGCTATGTAATTATGATGTGCCTTGGTGTGTTCCTTCTTAGGTCCAATTTCTTTGGGACTCTCTGAGCTTCCTGGACTTCCTGGAAGTCTATTTCCTTTGCCAGAATGGGAAAGTTCTTTATTATTTGTTCAAATAAGTTTTCAATTTCTGACTCTTCCTCTTTTCCTTCTGGTACCCCTATAATTCGGATGTTGGATTGTTTAAAGATGTCCTGGAGGTTCCTAAGCCTCTCCTCATTTTTTAAATTCTTATTTCTCCATTCTTTCCTGTTTGGTTGTTTCTTTCTTCCTTCTGGTCCACTCTATTGTTTTGAGTCCCAGTTTCCTTCCCATCACTACTGATTCCCTGTGCATTTTCCTTCATTTCTCTTATCATAGCCTGCATTTGTTCATCTAATTTGCAACCAAAATCAACCAATTCTGTGAGCATCCTGATCACCAGTGTTTTGAACTGTGCATCTGATAGGTTGGCTATCTCTCGGTAGCTTAAAGGATGGGTTCTGGGGATTTGATTTGTTCTTCTGTTTGACCCATCTCTCTCTCTCTCTCTCTTTTTTTCTTTTTTGGTCCGGTTGCACCTGTTACAGTAAGGGGTGGAGCCTTAGGTGTTCACCAGGGCAGGGCACCCCAGTCTCTGGTTTGTGACGTTTTATGTGGGGGCTGGGTCTAGAGGGAACAATGGCGATTGCTCCATTTTCTGTGGGACCTCAGTCCCCTCTGCTGCTTCCCCCAAGCAAACTGGACCCCTCTGGTTCCAATTCCCATGTGGGTGGGCTTGTGCACACCATGGGACCCTCCATGGACCTCCCCTGTGAGGCTGGGTGTCTCTCTGTGCACCTCAACTCCCACAGGTATCCTCAATCAGTGTCCCAAGGCTCTATTTCCCAGCACTGGGATCCTGGGTTGCATGCACTGCCTTGCTTTACAATCGCTACCTCACTGGGTCTGCCGGTTGCCACCCCTCTGCTGGGGTCTGCCAGCTGCTGCCTGCGCACTCAGGGTCCACCCACTTGTCTTGTGAGCCCTGGATGCCTTATATACCGGGTCTCAACTCTCTCTGCTCTCTGCGCCACGACCTGCCCCTGGCTGCTCGTCTCTGCTCCTCCTACCGGTCTGGATGAACAGGTCTATTTCAACTTCTTGGTTGTCTGACTTCCATTCAGATCAATTTTCTTTCAGTTCTGGATGTTATTCTGTTTCTAAATTGTTGTAGTCCCTATCTTGGTTGCGCGTGGAGGTATAGTTCATCCACCTATGCCTCCATCTTGTCTGGAAGCTCGGGATATTATTCTTCATTCCACAAATATGAAGCAACTTTTATCTAGCAGGCACCATCTACAGTTCTGCTCTTTTAGTGCTTAAGGACTAGTTTATGTTCCAAAAATTAGTTATGAAATATTTTCTGTCTGTAATGAGGGAACAAATTCATTATTGTTTTATATATATATATCCCACAATAGGATATGGCACTGGGCCAGAGACTATTGACAATGGAATGATGGTTACTCTCTCTGCCAAAGGAACTTACAATATTTAACCTCCCCAAATCCCTCAGGAATTCATTATAGCTCCAGTTTATGGCATAAAAATGACTTCCCAGAGGAAGAGACATTTGAGGTCACTCTGTAAATGCCATAATTTTTTAAAGAAATTAAATTTGTAAAGAAAAAAACCCCCAGCATTCTGTTATAAAATGATTCAAAATCACTTCATTATATAGAAATTTCAAATTATAGATTATGTTGGCAAACATCTAACTTGGAATGCTAATGTAGTAGGATGTATTTTGAAAAATGTGGATACACAAGATACTTGCTTCTCTTGGGAAGGAAGGGACTGGAACTAGGAAAAACTATATTTTCTTTATATCATTCTATATTGTTTGGCTTACTGAAACTGAATGAACTAATATTACTTACAGTTCAAAAACAACTACTCAGTAGAAAAATTTAGAAATTCATGTTGCTTCATTGGTTTTTTATTTCATTCTAGGAATTTATAGATACTGTATTTTTTTTTTTTTTACATGCATAGTGACAGACTAGGAACTAGGGAGACCAAGTCCAAGATTGGATTAAGCAAAATTCCTGCCAGTTGCCTTGAAGTGAGAAAACCCAGACCACAGATTTTTCAGCCTTTCATTCCTCAGGAAAGACGCAAAGCAGAGCTTTGTAAATTGGCCTTTTATGTGATTTTCTGTTGGTTGTAGAAAACATTTGACTCTTTTGGCATTTTTAATGACTAATCCAAAGTTATGAAATAAAGTAACAATAAAGATTAATAGATGCAGCTGTGCTTTGATTCCATCCTTTCCATGTGAAACCCACTCTCAGAGGCGTTGTCCCATTTACCTTCAAACTGTAAAAGCTGTGTAGTTCTCATCCATTGTCTTGGTGTCACACCTCAACACGAGTTTATAAAAAAAAAAGGCAGTTCAAAAGACACTTGGCAAGGTTTTTAAAAAGTCTAATTAGTGGTTCTTTTTCTGATGGCCTTCTTTTTAACTGCAATCGACATGCCTTAGCGGAATGAGCCTAGGTACAGGTTTCCGATAACATATGATTTCATCTTTGGTCTACCACTTGCGTAAAAACATCAGCAGTGTAGATGGGAAGACAAGGAAAATAGAGTAATTAACAATAAAATGGGTAATAAATGAAAAACCTAGTAAAATATTTACCAAATAGTTAACCTTGTTTTTGGCTGCCCTGGTTAATCAAACACTTGGAGACACACGTCACTCTGGACAAAATGACATTGCTTTCACCCCAAACCAGGCTTCTCCAAGCAGTGTGTATGGCAGACTGGTGACCTGGGAAATGGATGGAATGGTAATAAATAGTTTACCAAATTCCCAAAAGTTCACAAAAAAGGGCTCTTATCTCAGCTATTCCTTCAATTACTAGTTACCCTGAGGAGAAATAAATAATACCTTTAACTTGTAATTTTATCTCCAATGCTTTATTTGATTTTTAAAATATCTAGCAGAAAGGGAAAAATAAAAATAATTGCAAAACTTCTACCAATAGGGGATATTAGTGAATTCAATGAATAAATAAAATATAGGCAAATAATCTAATGTTCTAAGAACAAAGAAAATTAACTCTTTTTGGTAGGGTGAGTGGTGGGTAGAAAATGCAGACAACAGTAATTGAACAACAATAAAGTAATTTAAAAAAAGAAAATTAACTCTTCTAAGCAACTCAAGATGGAAGAAACCATTCCTGAACTATCACTCAAAAAATGTAAGTCTCCTATTAATTTAAAATGTGCTTCCACCTATAAAGCATTATTTTATGTCTCTTGATTTTCAGGTCTGAATTACAGCATTTATATCCAAAAATAAAGCTAACAGTTTTCAACTAAGTAAAGAGTTATGTTTCCAGTGTATTTCAAGCAATGCCGATAGATGTTAGCCTCATGGCTCCTGAAATGGAGGCACATATCTGCAAGACGGCTAGCTGGGAGTGGGAATGGGGTGGCTGAGGCTGGGGCATGGATGAACCAGACTACACTGTGTTGGCCCAGATTCACCCACGGTGGGCTCAGCGGCGGGGCTACCCTCGGCCACCTCAGTGAGTTTCTGTTACTTAGTACAAACCTGTCATGATCTCGTCCTTACCTGAGGTTTAGCTCCTTCTCCTTCATGTCTGAATCGTAACTCACATGTTCATTCACACTCCCACATCCCATCTTCTTACATTATACTTTAGGCACTCTCTTTGCAGTTTCCTAAGGAAATTTAGTTTCCTTCCTTCTTCACCTGGAATGCTCCTGTGCCTGCTCCAGTCTCCAAGGCAGCCTTCCGAAGTCCTGCTTTTCCTCAAAGGAGACTTAGCTCAAGTGTCTTCTCTGGGAAGAACGTGCAGATCCTCCTTCTAAATACACATGCGCATACACACATGTACATACGCACACATGACTGTGGACCCAAGGTCGAATCAGGAACTCCCTCAGTCATGTTATATATTTATTATACTGTATTATATTAATATTTTAATATTACAGTTATTTGCTAACATGTCTGTCTCTTCCTTGACTAGATCCTGAGCTCCTGAGAGACAAGAGCTTTACCCTCTCTGTATCTCAGATACTTACCACAGCACGTGGTACATAGCAATGGTTTGATAAATGACTGAGGGATGCGTGAATTAACTTAATCTCATCCTTCAAGATCCACGTCAGTTTGCCTTGCCTAATTTAAGCCTTGCAGGTTTATCCAAGATAGCAATAAGTTCCGTCCTTTCTGCGCTTTCGTTACACTTCGTTCCTCATTTGTGGTTGCTGTCACTAACTTGCCTGGATTTTAATTGCAGCTTCCCTATCGTTTAGCTTACCAGAAAAAGATGATACCTTCTCCTGTTATCTTTCCCCTACATAGTACTGTGCTGAAATAAATTTATATATTTGCAGTATTTTTCTCTAATAAACATCATTAAATAATGCAATCTTTTCTGCAGGGTAGTGATGATCTCAGATTCATTTTTATTTCCCTGGGCCCATCACATATCCGGTGCCAAATAAACAGGTGCTGAGAACATAAAAAGAGAAAATGACTATTTGAGAAGCAAAGATCTTTTACTTTGTTCATCTGTTGGCAACAATCTTGCCCTTGAGCAAACACTGGGAGTGAGAATAGTTACAATCACATCGTTTTAATGGACAGCTTCACTGTATATTTTTCTTTCCACTGCTCAGGCATCTGTGGAAATAAGGACTTTGGAAGAGATAATGGCAGTTTTTGAATTAAGAAGTTAGGGAAGCACTAACTTTTTGATTTGCTGCCATATCCCTTAAAATGGTCACAACACCTCAAGCAGTTGGAAATAGGTGAGGCAGTCTCTTTTATGGGAGCAGACTGAGGAGCTGAAGTATACTTTAAGCACTGAAATCAATAGCCACATGGAAGAACGGGGTGGCTCTAGTACTGTGAATAAAATCTTCAAAGATCTCATTGTTCTCACAACGCTAATAATGGCTCCACTTACTGAAAACTTTTACGTGTCAGCTTTGTGCTAATCTCTTTGTACATGCTCTCATTTAATTATTTCAATAGTTCTGCAGACTAAGTATAATCATTACCCTTTTTCTACAGGGGAGAAAACTGAGGCTCAGAAATGTTTGTTGATTTACCCAACATTATGTAGCTATACTGTCTTATCGCAGGATGTAATTTAATTCTGATTGAAAATCAGGGTGAAAAAAGTCTTTGACTTTCTCTCAGGGCCGTATGGTGTCTAGTAACCAAAACATACATGTCTCTGTGACCTAAGAACAGAATTGTATTACCTAGTCATCAGAAGAACAGATAAAACTTAGAAAACTTAATTCTTTTCAAATGCAAGCAAAAGTTTATTTAGAAAATCACAGAAGTAGAAGTGAACCATACAAGAAACGTGCTCAGGACACATTACAGAGGGAAAAGAAGGGCTCTTGGAGATTAGGAGGAAGAGAGAGGCAAGGAAAATGGGTAGGGGAGTGGAGAAGGGCCTGGGTGTGCTCCATAGAAAGAGCCACAGAAAACTTAATTCTTAATTACCTGAAAAGGGGGACATATTAGACCACACACTAAATGACCCACAAGGCAAAATGATCTCAACCAATAAATTCATCCAAGGCTTTTACCAAAGTTAACCAACAAAATTTGCTTTTTCAGCTCCATTCCTTTTCTTCTTTTATAGTCACGTGTCTCTGAACAATACACGTGAGTAATATACTTCATTGTGAGGATGTTGCACCATAAATAAAATGCATATCTGAAAGTGACTGGCTTCATTTCAAGAATTCAGCTACTTCTGCTGAGGAACATAAGTTTGGCAAAGCTGAGCTTGTTTTAATCTTCTACATCCTCTGACTCCACAGTGCACATTAACTCTCTTTGTGCTTGAGAAAGTCATTCTCTCCCTGCTTAGTTCTCATGTCAGCAAAAGTGGCTGACTCATCACCAGCAGAGCTCTAAAAACACGGACTATATTATATAAATGCTTAAGGATCAACTGTGAGGGAAATTAGATGTCTCTGTTGGCAATAAATGCAATATTTGTTTCCAGAAAATTTGCCTACATCAATGTGAAGTATCTAAATGTTATATAAGATGATTTATCATTTGAGTTATGCAGAGAATGCTTTCTGAAATATTCTCCAGACTGCCTTTCCTGAAAGAAGCTGCCATAACAACAGGAGCAATAAAATTTTCACAAGAAACAGTTTGTCAAACACACTACAAGCCATAACGCCAGCTGTCAAAATGATTACTTCCTCAGATTGACCCCCTCTAACCTAGTACTTCTAAACCTTCTATTCTTAGTTCTTTCAGACACATTTTGGTCACCAGATCCAAACAGAGCCATCTCGTGCTAACTATCATTGAGTCACACGTGGTTTACAGTTTAAACTAGAGATAGAGGGAGAAGAGTGTGTCCGTAGCGGGCCCACCAAGATGCCTTGATCCCAAAGTCAACTGTGAGAAAATATGTAGTGGATTTGAGGTTAATAATTAAACAAATCTTTGGATATGAGGATAATAAGTAAAATAAATTTTTGGAGGCATATTAAAAGCAGAAACGAGCCCTGGTGGAGTAGCTCGGTTGGAGCATCGTCCTGATGCACAAGGTTGCCGGTTCAACCCCTGGTGAGGACACACACAGGAGTCGACCAAAGAGTGCATGAATACGTGGAACAACAAATCAATGTCCCTCTCTCTCTCTCAAGTCAATATGCTTAAAAAATTAAAAAGCAGAAATTAATAAGAGGTCATGAGAGCTAATTTCAAAAATTTCTCACTGTGACATTATAGATCCTTTTTTGTTTACATGCGTAATATATAAGCAAATCTAAATATTCCTTTGTTTCCTCCGCTCCTCCACTAATTCTCATCTAGGTAACTAATTTAGATGAAGTGGGAATATTTCTCTCTTTTCTTTGCTTCCTCTTTCTGCTCAGTTTTGTAAACAGAAACAACAATAAATATATCATTTTGTTTTGGGGGATGCTTCTAACCTAAATTATTACTAGAACCCAGAGTCTTGCTTAATAGGAAGGTTCACTTATGCTGCTCTAATTGATTTTCAATATTGTATATGACAATTCAGTGTGGAAGTTCTATCTAGAACACATTTTTTGGTACTGTTTTGGTTCATTTTATTGTGTCTGATTTTATATAATACAATATTTTACAAAGACTTGGGACTATTTCAAAAATACTTTGCACGAGGCATTGTTCTTGAATTAAGGATACCAATATGTATAATCTGTTTCTAGCCTTTGGGAAGTACCTTTTATACCTACTCAGATACCATCTATGATATTGATAAGTTCAGTGGTCTAAGGGAGCAAAGAGATGAGATGGAGAGTGGTAACTACCAAGAATTAAAAAATGATCCTACCTAAGAGATCTTAGAGTTCACCAGGTTGATAAAACTAGAAGGCAAACTAAGAAAAGGGAATAACGTAGAGTCACAAAGACACATGGTCTTTTCAAGGAGAAGTGAGACATGCAGCATATTGGAGTTAGGATGTGAAAGCATCACGTTTTTTTGAGAACAGACTGATGTGTAATGAGTTTGTAAACACCTTAAAAAACTAAGGAACTTATAAATAGTAATGATTGATATGAACTCAAGTTACATGAGAGGACTCCATCACACACATACACACACAAAGTGAGATAGAGGCATGTTTCAGAAGATACCTGAGCTCTGGATAAGTGTTCTGAGAGAGTGGAGCCAGGACTAGGGTTATTTACATCACTTGAGAACTTGTTAGAAATGCAAATTCTTGGAACCCACACTAGGAACTCTGGTGTGAAAGCAAGCAATCTGTGTTTCGACAAGTCCTTCAGGTGATTCTAGTACACACCATAATCACTGGTGTAGAGGAGGGTGGTATGCATTCCAGGTGCAAGAAATGACATAGGCAAAGGTACTGAGTTTGAGTGAGGTCAGTGGAGTCAGGAGAATTGGCACAGCAATATCTCATTTGCTAATGATTTAATTTATTGATTCACTAGTAAAAAAAAAACTTTAAGAAATAAGAATACTAATCCTAGATGATGTCCCTACACTAATAATCTGATTCTGTAGATAACTCCAGAATTCAAGACATCTAAAATCTGGATACTACAGAAAGTAGAAGAAAAGTTGGCTGTGCAAGGTAAGATCAAAGTGAGTATCTGACAGAAATTTTAAATGCAAAATGGAAGAGCCTTTGTAGGTTTTTCAATTGGCCAGTAACGTAAACACAACAGGACTTGGGGAAGCTGGAACTGAAAACATTGTAACAAAAGAGCACAGAGTTTGTTTAGACTTTTTTAGGTGTCCTTCACTGTAAAGGCATGCTTGTTTGTAGCAAGACCTATGTTATTTGAATGGTGTCAGGAAGGACTCCACCGTGTAAATATATATACTTTACACTTAGCATAGCCTTAAAATTCTCCCACTTGTAGAATGATTCTTTTGGTTTTTCTCTCATTGATTCTCTAGGAGAATAAATACTGTATCAGTTAAAATTTAGGGAAGGAAGAAATTGACAGCTGGCTGAAAGCAACGTCCCAGTGGGAGGGAGCAAGAGCTAAATAAATAAATAGCCTCAAAGGGTAAGAAGGTTCTGCCCAGTTCTGCACGTTTAATAGGATAATTTGGCCCAAAACAAAGTGGGTGCCATTTAAAAATATAAGGAAATTGGGATTAGAGACTGCAGCAGGTCTCAATAGAAGGTAGAGAAGAATAGTATGATTATGAACATGATGAGTTTGGGGTGAGGAGAGATAGCAAGTGAAAATCCCCTGTGGTAGTAGGACACTCAGGACTGGGAGTGGGTATAAGCTGATGCAGTTTGTTTTTACTGTCAGTAAAGATGCTTATAACTCAGTGTTTCGATAGACCATGTAATGTTTCTCAATAAGCTATTTAATGAATGTCTTCACTTGGTGTGAAATATAGTTTAATGTCTCTAATCCTAACAACTTAAGTTAGTAGTATAATGCAACATGTATTTTCTGTCAGTATGATAGATTTGCCAACCAATAAAGCAGAACTTCCAAGGCTGTAATGGCCATACCCTGAGTCCTTTATGGCTGGTGGCTTTAGGACAGTATGATTTGTAACATTATGCCTCAGACACTCTAGACTGGGTCATCAGAGTACAAAGTACAGGACACACTTTACTTACACACACTCTCAAGTATACATTGAAAGCTTGAAGAAAAAATAACAACTCTTCCTTATGTAAGATTTTTTTTTATTCATCATTGCACATTTTTCATCATTGTACATTTTTCTGTTCGTGGTACTTAGGAGGACATTACTGTCGCCTTCTTAGATCCTAGCACAGAAAAGAACCACAAGAAGCCTTTCTTCTTTTCTCTCTCCCATTTTCTCAAGCTTCTTAGGTAAGATTCTCCACCTGCCTGCTCCTTCCAGCAATTTTCTAAAGTCACACTACTTGATGTAGATAAAAGTCTAGAGTTACTGATCATTATCCTAGTATGTTCCACCTATTGTTTCAGACAATTTCCTCATGTTATATGATTTATTCCTGGCAATAATTGAATGGGTCTCTATTTTTTCCATTAAGAAATGAGATTTAGGAACCATCCCAGTGTCACTTGCTACTTATTAGAAGGGGGTTTGGGGAGAATGTGTGGAGTAGGGATATTTCCTAGGAGCTTACTTAGAACCAGAGGAAAACAAAGCAGCAGCCAGTTTTCCACTGACCCTGAGGTTCCACTGACAATCCCTTTTCTCTTATCTTCAAAAACTTTTTCCATCCAGCACCAGTAAGCCAAGGGATGTGTACACGACACTAGAGCCAGATTTGAGAGCAGTTAGCCTTTGATGCCATCCACCGTTTTGTTCAGAAACTCTTAAGAACCCTTGGCTTCCTTATACTTTCTTTTTGTCTCCTACATTCCTGCTGCAGCCTACCTTCCTCAGGCATGGCCCTGACTAAACTTTAACCTATATCCACTCTCTTCATTGGCAAAATACGCCTACAATATCTTAACATGTATGGAGTTTGTCTCAACTAGATGATAAAAAGACAGCTATTAAGTTGTTAATAGTTTTGGAATCTAATATAGTAATGTATAAAAAGCTAATAATTCAGGGAAACTTGGTAATTTTTTCCAATCCTTACATCTGTATTTGTGGATGTGCTAACATAAGAGTTAAAATAATTAAGATAGTGAAGGCATAGCAATGACATTTTCAAAGAAAATTTCCTCTGAGTAGTATACTGTGAAGGAAATATTCTTTTATTTTACCAATTTTAAAACTGTATTTTAATAAACCAGAATATATTGATATAGAGGGATATCATTTATATATTAGGGTTCCTTACCAAGTATCCATGTCTTAACATTAGGAGATTTGAAAATCCTTTGAAACTATTTTGTGTGTATATTAATGCTTGAATTTGTGTAAGAAGAGAGTCGTAAATTTCATCAATATTCCCAAAGAGGTCAGTGAATACCTATGTCACCCACCAAAAAACCAGTGGAGAGCTAGGAGCCCAGAGGAATGCTAAAGTGAGCACAGTCTCTGGCAGTTACAAAACGGCTATGGGCTGTAAAGTACCTCATGTGAAGTGTAGTCAATAATGTTGTAATTAATATGTACAGAGCCAGGTGGGTACTGGAAATATTGGGGGCAACACTTGGTAAAGTATATGATTGTCTAACCGCTACGCTGTACACCTGAGACTAACATAAAATGGGGATGAATGTGAACTGTAATGAAAAAACATTTTAAAATTAAAAAAAAAGAAAAAAGTGAACATAATCTCCCAAGTTAAAAGGCTTTATTTCGTTACTATATTAAGCAGTATTTCCTTCTCTTAAAATACATTTCTTTTCTCCCAACCCTATCCCATTCATGGGCTTCCCCAGATGTTTTCCCTACCTTTTTCAAGCCCTACATATTTTTACATATATCTGTTTGTCAGTTGCAGTTAAGATATTAAATTCTTCATTTTACACAGTTTTTGTGACATACTGTAGCACACTGTATTTCCTATAATTAAAAAACATGCTTCCCTACTTCTACAAAGACTTTTAAATAATTTATATGAAAACTTGTATGTCATGTGAACAGATAGCCACAATGAAGAACAAAAGATATAAACAACCAGATAGAGCAAAGAGGAAGAAAATCCCTCAGGAACTAGGGTGGAGATGCGCACCTACTCGTTCGGAGGTTTTGGCAGCCAAGGCAAAACAGAAACATGAATGATTACATAGCTCTCCATATTTGATAATAAAAAGCAAACCTATTTTTCAGAAGAGGAAATTTTCTGGCACTAACTTCTATGAAGAATATTTCCCAGGCCTCCGCATTCTTGAAACACCTCTTAAGACCTTCATTAGCCTCTCCTCCCTTCACCCCGCTCCCTTTCTTTCCCATTAGTAAACACTGAACTGGGTTGTAAATTATCAACAGTTTGCAGAACACTTTCCCGTAGGTTCATGGATACCACTAAGATCTTTCATTGCTCAACTCATGTTCCTGATCAAGGATTCTTGGCCACCTTTCCTTGGTAGATAAAGAGATATTCCACGTGGGGAAATGGCCTAGGAGAAAAAAATTTGGGAAATGTTATTAGTCACAGCGTGATATTTCACGTGACCTATTTGCTTATTACTCATCATATGCAACTTTTTTTACAATTAGGAAGTACCAGTCATATCAAGAGTGAGCTAGCTGGAGACTTCCCAAAATGTATACCTTCAAGGATGTTGATTAAGAAGACATTTATCAAAACATTTTGATGTCAGACAATCAGTTGGGAATTGACATTCTGCTATGAAACATAAGAAAAACGACTTGCATCTGAACCCCATAAAAGACCACATATCTTTACCCAAAAGTAGCTGGCTAGAAATTTGCAATCTCTAATCCTCTTTCATGGGCCTATTAAATTTAGTTTACATAAATCATCTCTTGGCCACCGAGTCCACGGCACTGAATGCACTAGGCAGAATGTCTAAAGTGTTCCCCCTTCAATGATGCCCTGCCTACATCCCCTGCAAATGTAGAGATCCCATGACTATGTTGTGGTATGACACAGTAAATCATGAGACAGGGAGATTATCCAGATGAATGGGCCTTATTTAACAACACAACTTGTAGCAGAGAACTTTCTCTAACTAGTGTCAGAAGAAATCAGAGAGATTTGAAATATAAAAAAGATTCAACATGCTATAGCTGGTTTGCAGATGGAGGGGAGTCATGTGAGAAGGAATGCAAGTTGTGCTAAGGAGCTGAGAGGGGCCCCAGCTAAGAGCCAGTAAGGAATCAGGACCTCAGTCCTACAATAACAAGGAACAGAAACCTGCCACTAACAGAACGAACCTGGGAAAGGACCTTGAACACAAGATGAGAATGTTGTCAACTGATATCTTGATTTCAGCTGTGTGAGACCTTGAACAAAGAATCTAACCACGTTATCCTAGACTTTCAACCTACAGAAATGTGAGATACTGAATGGGCATTGCTTGAAGCACCTAAATTTGTGGTAATTTGTTACACAGCAATACAAACCAATACATTGAGGCTTATGCATCCTCTCACTAAAGTCTAATCTCATACCTTTGAACTGTGTTCAAAGTACATTGATTCCTAGTTTATTTACTTATTTATTTTATTTTTTACTATATTTTATTGATTATGTTATTACAGTTGACCCAATTTTCCTCCCTTTGTTCCCCTCCACCCAGCACCCCCCATTCCCTGAGGTAATCCCCACACCATTGTTATTGTCCATGAATCTTGAGAAGGAGGAGGAAGAGGAAGAGGAAGAGGAAGAGGACGAAAGAGAAAGAGAAGTAGCAAGGCAGCTCTAAAGCCAATTGATTTTCATTTCCTCATTTCAATTCCATGTGAGGTCCTGCTGCGCTCCCTCCTCTTGGGTTCTATGAGGTCCTTACAACAAATTTTACTTTGGCTTAGAAATGGATTTCTGTTATTTGCAACAAAAGGAATGCTTGCTTGAATCATTTGGATATAGTATAGTTGTCATCTGTAATTTTTATCACTCAATTTATTCTCCCATATCCTATCAATAAAACTTCAATCATTCTTTTTGGAGCCACTTGTCTTTATTTTAGTTAATAAGTTCACTAGTGCCCACACCAGGTCATAGTAATTAGGTCAAGAAGGGAAATAATAATCCAAACTGGGCTGATATCTCTATCAGCAGTATTTGTTGGAACTATGGAGAGCCTGTGAGAAGGTGAAACAGTTTTTTTCCACACCAAGATTGCTTAACTAGTGAGGATGACAGCCTGCAGCTGCGGGTGGCCATCTTGCCACCGTGAACAGAGAACCTTCCTGGGAACTGAACCAATATGAAGGCAGAACAAAAGACAGAAAAAAAAAAACCCCATACATTCTTCACACATTATTTGAGCACCAAGATCCATCTGTGTATAACTCTTCAACTATTTCATCAATAAATGTCCCTTTTTAAAGCCAGTTTAAGGTGAGCTTTTTTTGATGTTTATAACCAAAATGTTCAGATAAGCACAGATATTGTTTCTTGAGCTGGTGAAGTGAAGTTGGTGAAATTTTATTATGTATACCTAGTATCAAATGCCCAGCACTGTATGAAATCTAGTAGTTGCTCAAGGAATATCTACTGATATTGAATGAAGAAGAAAAATGCTACCCAGCATGTCACATTTTTAAACAGGTCTTTTTACATTCTTACCTCTTCATTAGAATATTCTGCCAGATCAGTGCCTCATCATCAGTGGATTTTAGTCAGAGAAATTAGAGGAAAAGCATTCTTATGCCCTGACTGGTGTGACTCAGTGGATTGAGCGCCGGCCTGTGAACCAAAGGGTCACCAGTTCAATTCCCAGTCAATGCACATGCCTGGGTTGCAAGCCAGGTCCCCGGTAGGGGGCACATGAGAGGCAGTTAGTCATTGTTTCTCTTTCATATTGATGTTTCCCTCCCTCTCTTTCTCCCCATCTTCCCCTCGTTTAAAAATAAAATATTTTTTTAGAAAGGGTTCTTATAAGAGTCCTTGCTATTTCTTGCCACCATATACAATCAATTATAGCATTTATCCTCCAAATGCCAAATCCCACGTAGTTTTTTTTTCTCCATTTCACTGCTACCATCTTAATGTGAACTCCCCATATGAATCAGTGTAGTAGCCTCTTGATGGATCTCCATGTCCCTAGACTCTCCTCCAATCCATTTAACACGCTGTAATGAGAAACATTTATCTAATCGTGGTTTCTGGCTGTGATTCTTATACAAACTAGCAATAATATATATATGGAAACTATCACTGTGCATGGCATATTGATTAAAATTATAATCCCCACTACTATGAAGTCAGCACAATAATATTAACAGGTACTTCTTATATTTTTTGGTACTAACCATATACTTGGTACTTTATCTAACTTGAAGTATACATTAACAAGTTGAGGTACTTTGAAAGGTGAAGAACCCAAAGCTCAGAGAGCTTATATAACTGGACTAAAGTCACATAGTTAGCTAGTAGCTGAGACTTTATTCAAACCCAGGGTGCCTGACTTTGAAGTCTTTGCTTAATTTCCTTGCCTTTACCTATTACATCTCTCTATAATATAATTCTTGTATTTCCTGAGTTAAAAAACAGACTAAATATGACTCCTTTTAACTTGGAGAAATTCATAACAGTAAGGCACAAAAGCTGATTCCAGAAAATGCCCCAACACCCTACTGCAGATACTTCACTTACTGTCATCCTTACAGGTTTGCAGTTTGGTAAAAAGTAACACATGAGAGATTTCACTCTTGGAACTGTGGGATGTGGCCTCTGCTACAAAATGCCTGCTCTTAAATTCAGATCGTGTCTCTGCCTACTAGGGCTGTGTCTGTGCATATGAAATCCAGAGAAAGTTACTCCAACAGATTAACCTGGGATGCTTTCCAAGGACTCAAAGTCATGGGACAACAGATCTCAGACAACCTAGTTTGACTTGATTTGGCACAGGTAAAATGTTTTGTTTTGTTTTTTAAAACAGAATGTTGACATTTTCTTGTATGGTGAGACTGAACAGATCTAGCTATATATTGTTTTTATTTGCTTCATGTCTAATTTAAAAAAATCACAAAGCAACACTTTCTTAATCACAGAAAAAGCTATATTTATCTTTTAAAATACCTGATTTATGGAAGTACAGGAAGAAAACCTGTAATGGCCCTTTGAAAATCTCATTTCATGATGTAAGTGTAAGGCATATTTCTTATCATGTAGAAGGGATTACTGGTGCAGACAAACTCAATAGGGTTCTTTATATTCTGACCTAAAAACTCCGTTTAAAGTCCACCATTGTTGACTCCTCCAAAGATAGAGAGTGCTGAGTATTATTGAATTTTGATGGAGATTAATTCAGTAATGGATACAAAGCTGAAGATTATAAGTATCCAGTTGACACTGGAAAGGCTTTTAGGCAAAGGAGATTCTGAAATACATTTCAAATATTCCATGATTTTCATTGAAATAATAGGCAATATAGGATGAGAGAAAAATAAAAACATATCTTAGAGTCTTTATGATGATATTTGCTTTCCCTAGCACCGTCACAGGCAGAGATTTTGAGGACTCTCATTTGCAGAATCAGGAACCTCTGTCTGATGGTACCAATTCACATATACCATTGATGGGGGTGTCCAGCCTTTTGGTGTCTCTGGGCCCACTGGAAGAAGGAGAGTTGTCTTCAGCCACACATTCAACACACAAACACTAATGAACACAGATGAGCAAAACAAGGTTTTAAGTAAATTTATGATTTTGTGTTGGACCGCATTCGTAGCCATCCTGGGTTGCCTGTGGCTGGTGGGCTGTGGGTTGGACATCTAAAGTGGGCCACAGGCAGGGGTTCTAGACTCATGCCAGCTATACTTGAGTCCCAGCTCCACGTATTACCTGAATGAATTTATGCAAGTTATTCATTCAGTCTCCCCCTGTATTTACCAAATACTTGTCTAGCAATTACCCTGATCTTGGCATTATTTAAGACTTTTTATACTCTTTTTTGTTTGTTTTATTTTATTTCCATTTTTTAACTTTTATTTTTATTTTTAATTGAATGTATTGGGGGGACACTGGTTGGCAAAACAATATACAAGTTTTGGGTGCACAATTCCACAACATGTCATCTGTACATTGTATTTTGTGTGTTCCCCACCATAAGTCAAGTCTCCTTCCATCGCCATTTATCACCCTTTATACTCTTAACAATCCAAAAAGATTGTTATCACTCTCAGTTTGTAAATCAACCTGGTCACAGAGAAAGTAAATTTCCTGGGACCAGGGATCACAGAGCCAATGAGAGCCAGCAGTCAGCCTCAGGCAGTTTGGTGCCGGAGTCCACGCTGTTTACCTCTAAACTGGCCCTGCTAACCTGTGGCCAATATCATCCTCCTCATGGCTGTGGTACGGCTTGATTGAGCTAATGCACACAAAACATCCTGCAATAATAGGCATATATCCATGGTCAGTCTGTGGGGTCTGGAATTAGTCTGTTGGGGTGAAGCTGGCATGTCTGGTAGACCCTGAGTATCATGGAGTTCCCTGAATAATCCCTCCAGTGGGCACTGGATGCACACGTGGACTTCTGCATCAGTTTTCCCATTTGACATTCCTGTTTCCACTGGGACTGTGGCCCAGACCCAAATGACCTCCAGTCTGTTTGGCTGGGTTCTGACTGTTTGTGCCCCAGGAATCAGGTGTGCATGGTCACAGGTCTGGTGTCCCAGGTTTAGCTACACTTTACTTTTACTTGTTGACTTGCCCCTGCATGTCCTTGGGCGGGTTTATGTTATTCCAGGTACAGCTACATAAGAAGATCTTTGGTGACCTGAAGTAGCCTGGCAAATTAGAAAAGAAATAGACTCAAGGGTCCAAGACCTGGGTTTGAATCTTCGCCTCCACAGTGTGTTCTTAGGAAAGTCAGTTACCTGCTTTGTGACTTAGTTTTTTTATTGGTAAAAATGGAAATAAGAATTTGTATTCTCAGGGTCATTGTTAGAATTAACATGATATCATATGTGGCTATTTCTAGCAATGTGTTTAAGTTAAGAGAGATGAGCAACAAATTTCCTTTCTCTCGCCTTCTGAAAGTAGGAGCTCCTAGTCTGGTAAAATAACTCAAGGTAACCTTTGCATCGGACAATACATGCAGGTTCTCACTGGCATAGACTGGGAACGCTGAGCTTCAGGTGGCATTGTTGGGACTCATCAAAGCTGATGGGATTACACAGTGCTTACATCACTGTTGAGTACCTGCAACTAAAATAAGCAGCATTTTAGTGTTTAGAAACCATTACACTCCATGTTTGTTTATCTATGTATATGTTCTAAATATTTATATTTATAATGCTATGGTTTGTTTTGTTTTGATAAGGTGCCGGATTGTTTGTGCTTGGGAATCCTAAGAAATAAATTGTTCAAACAAGTCCAAATAATCAAAACAAAACATAAATGCAACAGAACACAAACATGGATTTCATCAGGGCTGTGAACATAGTGAGCGTAAGGGAATAGTAAGGTTTTCCTATAATACCTGAGAAAGAGCCTGGGTCACACTTCACTGCTGGCAGATTTGGCAGCAGGGTGGGAGGGGGGCAGTTACAGTTACTGCTGCCATACAAAACCAACACTCCCTGCAAAACTGAGCATGAACTTTGAACTTTACATGTTGTCGTTAATCTGAAAAGAGCTACTTACTAATTTACAGTTGTTTTGTGATATTTAAAGAAAGTGGAGGGACAATCTAATCACTTAGACTGGAGACTGGCACAGCTCCACGTGTAATTGGTTGAGCAAGTGTGTGTGATTATTCTTTATGTACTTCGTTCTTTGTACAAGATATTTTTAAATTATAGAGAAACAGATAAACATATTTTATTGAAGCAGGGCTTGCATGAACTGAGAAGAAAAAATGATTAGTGGTATTTAATCTGAATTGCAAATAATTCCTCCAGTCGGTTTACATTCTTGGTTTAACTAACATTGTGGCTTCTAGGTTCAAGTGTCTAAAAATTAAGGTGAATATTCTGAACTTGGTCAAAATAGGATCTATTGAATGAAATTTGGGGAATATTTGTTACAGTGATTGCATTTTTGGGATAATATTGCAACTATAGGTATATTATAAAAGCAAAGTTTTCTCTCCTTTTTCTTCCCAATCTCAAACCTGTGCACCAGGTTCAAATCTCAAACTTTAAGCAAAAATATCAGAAGGGACCATTGTATTCTTGTCATAAAGACAAGACACTTCCTGCAGAGACTTTGTCCTGTTCCCATACACAAACTGAGAGACAGGGAGACCAGGGAAAGCAATGAAGCTCATTGTGTAATGTCCAGTTAAATATATTAGTGCTAACAAATTTTACTTCTAGGAAGTATCTTGTATGGAAGTGCTGCAACTCTGGCATCTTTTTGCTACAATTCAGCCTTGTATTTAAGTGCCCCTAACTGTTAGGTCAGAGTCACTCAAGAAACCAGATGGACACAGAGAGTTAAGGAGAACAGAGTTTATTAGTGGGGAATAAGAGGGAAAGTGGAGCCAACCAAGGGAGGTTGGGATTCACTCAGTGGTTCTTAGGTCAGGATTTTTAAACACAAAAATCTGTGAAGGGTAGAAGAGTTTGATTGGCTAGAGCTGGTTGCTGGGTGCAGGCTCAAGTTAAAGCTGCATCCTGTTATGTCGGATAGGCAGACCCCAGACCCTAATCGTTATCTGTTTTTCCTGGGTAGGGTCTGCAGGCAGCTTCCCATGGTGCGATTTTCTAGCCTGGTGATTTTCCATTTCTCCTAGGCCTGCCTAGTCTGTCACTAACCACGTAGGGGCCGGGTGTGAATTAAAGGAAGGACCAGAGCCTAGGTGGGAGCGGGCGCTCCTGACCTCGCAGCCCACTCCCACCTAGGCTCTTGCAGTGGATGCTTCTCCCTCCCAAATGTTTCCTCTGCCAGGGGTGTCCAACCTGCAGCCCGCGGACTGCGTGCGTCCCAAGATGGCTACGAATGCGTCCCGGCACAAAATTGTATATTTACTTAAAACACTACGAGATTTTTTTTGTGATTATGTGTCACAGTGTATTTGATGTGTGGGCCAAGACAACTCTTCTTCCTGTGAGGCTCAGAGATGCCAAAAGGTTGGACACCCCTAGGCAGATATCGTAAAAAATAAAAAAAGGATGAATTAGAGCTTGCCTCTCAAAGGCTCTGCTAGTACTACAATACTTTCTTCGAGTTAAGTATCAGATTAGATTCAAATATAGTCTATACCTCACTCACAGAGCTCCTCCACTGCCTCTTTACGTGCGGGGGAAAGCCATTGAGAAAAGAGTTCAGTGCTGGGGAGGGGAGGCACACCATGCAGACCCGTGCGCGCACGCGTGGCTACAGATAAAGATGCCTATAGGTAAGTGCCCTTATAAAACCTTTGGGACAGTTGAAGTCCCTGTGGTTAATATCACTTCCCTTAAGTTTGGGATTTCATAATTTTCTATGTACAACATACTGTTTCTCATTCTCCCTGTGCCCTAGATTGCTTTCTGATGTTGAACGAAATGAATAGTCAGGCACCAGTCAGCTAGCCCCACATCTCTAAGTTGTCCGAAGAGACTGAGCCCCTCCTTTCAGAGTGTCCCACAGCACCAGAGAATTCTTGACACACGATTGGGAAGGAAAGGATATTTCAGACAAAAGGAATGGCAAGCTTAAAATTGGAGTCAAGAGAGTAAAGCAGTTGAGAAAAGTGCATTTCACAGTAAGGAGGAATGCTGAAATTAGAGGAATGGTAAAGGTCATGATGGATTTGCTAAGCCTTGCAAAAGAGTCTGGAAGGCAATGATATGCATCATTAGCTGAAAAGAAAAAAGTGTCAAGGACGTTTGTACTAAGACTTAATTTACTAAAGAGTGGTGTGGTCGTTGCAATTACGATCTAGGCTGCTCATGTTTTGGGTAGGTGGTCATCTGTTGAGAGAAACACTGGGAACACAGATAGTGAACATCTGGATACTCCAGAGCAGTGCTGTTCACATAACTTTCTCTACTGTCAGTAACCATTTGTCACATGTGGCTATTGAGAACTTGAAACGAGACTCCAGCAAAGGATGCTATTTGCCCTAAGGGAAGTGAGTAGTGAAGGAAGAACAGAGATAGATGTGTTAGGGAATGAATGCGGGAAACAGTGGGCAGAACTCCCAAATCTATTCTGCAAATCCAGAGCAATATTAAGACGTCCAGTTACCACAGGACACAGCAAATCTACAGAGTAAATATGTCAAAGTTCAGAGGCATATTCCAGCATAGTCTGGCAAGAGTTGAGAAGCAGGGCAGGCTTGTAGAAGAGTCAGAAAAATTCTTTTGGAACTGATGCAAAGTTGTTTTAAAATTACAAGGTGTGTTTCCTATAGGTTTATCTTTATTGGTCTTAAAGGAGAAGCAGACTGAAGTAAACACCCTATTGCCTGTAGGAAAACAAACCAGAAGACACCGTGAGTGTCTTTCCCCTTGTGCATCTAGAACCATTGGCTGTCCACTGGTAAGTATTTCCCAGCCCAGAATGAACACTATTTATAAATGAATATTAGCCCATTACTACGAGGGGTTCCTTTTTGATTTTTATATATTTTTAGATTATAGTTTACATTCATTATTATTTTCTATTAGTTTTAGGTGTACAGCATAGTAATTAGATAATCATGTAATTTACAAAGTGTTCCCCCTAATATTTCCAGAACCCACCAGCATCATATATACTTACTACAATATTATTGACTGTATTTCCTATGCTGTACTTTATATCCCCATGACTACTTAGTAACTACCAATCTCTTTACCATTTTTATCCAGTTCCCCAACCCTCCTCCCCTCTGCCAACCATCAGTTTGTTCTCTGTATCTAAGAGTCTGTTTCTGTATTGTTCGCTTATTTATATTGTTCTTTAGATTCCACATGAAAGTGAATTATATGGTATTTGTCTTTCTCTGACTGGTTTACTTCACTTAGCCTAATACTCTCTAGATCCATGTATGTAGATGCAAATGGTAAGATTTCATTCTTTTTTATGGCCAAGTAGTATTCCATTATATATATATAAAACAGTGTTTTTAATCCACTCATCTATTGATGGGCACTGGGGGTACTTCCACAGCTTGGCTATTGTAAATAATGCTGCAGTGAACATAGGGGTGCATATATTCCTTCAAAGTAGTATTCTGGGTATCTTCAGATATATACCCAGACATGGAATCGCTGGGTCAGAAGGCAGATATTTTTTTATTTTTTTGAGGTATCTCCATACTGCTTTCCACAATGGCTGCACCAGTCTGCATTCCCACCAACAGTGCTAAAGTTTTCCCTTTTCTCCACATCGTCGCCAGCATTTGTTGTTTATGGGTTTATTGATGATAGCAGTTCTGATGGGTGTGAAGTGATATCTTTTTGTGATTTTAATTTGTATTTCTATGAATGGTTCCTTTTAAATAAGTACTGGTCTCTTTGCCTGCAGACCTAGACTTTGAAGTATTTCAGGTAACTGCTCAGGAAGAACTGAGGCAGGCCTGTAGAAGTAATTCCTTCACCTCATTGAGTCATAAGTTCCTCATAAGCAAATTGAGGGAGGAGAGTTGCTAATCTTTCAGGAGGAAGATGGATCACACTCTACCAGCAATCCAGTACTTTGAGATAAAATCAGATAAAAGCACATTAGTCAAATATATGAGAGATATATTTTAGAGGGGGTTCTATTTCATAGAGAGCTAAAACTGATAAAATTTTTTATTATGTCATCTTTAGGCATAGTATCTGATGATAAATTCCAGCATTTTATGTTGTTTTTATATGCATTTTTTCCTTTGTAAGTGAAGACATCATTAATCAGTTTAATTTCAGCATGTCCATAAAACTGAATGTTAACCATCTATTGCACGCTTACTTTTCACCCTTGTTTTAATTATATTGTGTCTTTGCCTGACTTTTTAATCACTGGTTTACATATTTTTATATTTTTATTTTTCATTCATTTTTAAATAATAAGAGGAAGTGGTAATAAAATATTCAAATAATTTTATAACAGCACTCCTCAAGAAAAATTTATAGATACTGTATAACCTGTAAGAAGAGACAGTAAGAAGCAAATGTTTGTTGGTTATTACAAATTTCCAGATTTGGCCTAGCAAAGGTCACATTGGGGTGCTGGGGCATAGTGTATAAGACCACAGAGGTGTCAAAAAAAAGTACCAGAATCAAGAGCAATCTACCCTGTTTTGAATTTTTCGTTTAGATTTCTAGCATGTTCATATGAGATGGGGAGACACGCCAGGGCCCCTTCAGCAGGGAAATGTGCGGGTTACAGGTGGAGACTGATTGGGCAGCACTGGTAAAGGAAAAGGAGAGAATTACAAGGTTTACTGAACGCCATTCAGTACCTGAAGATGCACCTGGTGACCTCACTTACCCTCACAGCAGCCCCTTCACCCGTCACACAGATATTCCCTTAGCACCTTCAGCGTGCCGGGCACCGTGCTTGGTAGAGACAAGGCTGGACAAGCCCAGGCCACTCTCTGCCCTTGTGAAACGCATACTTAGGACAGACAACAAACGAAGAAGTAAGCAGAAAATCCAAAACAAATTACAAATCGGGACAGGCACCATGGAGGAAACAAATGACTTGAGGTAGCAAACTACTTCTCATAG
Organism: Tonatia bakeri; assembly: GCA_004024845.1. Classification (NCBI taxonomy): domain Eukaryota; kingdom Metazoa; phylum Chordata; class Mammalia; order Chiroptera; family Phyllostomidae; genus Tonatia; species Tonatia bakeri. Next base: position 63,387 of record PVIA01004781.1, on the reverse strand, counting down.
GAAGAGCAAGAAAGACTATGTTTGAAAAAGTATTTAACGAAAGGAAGACAATTGAAGGAAAATTTCCTACAGGAAACAGGAACAGAGTGGAGTGCCTTGTGTAAAGGCCCTGGAACAAGAAGGTCGCTTTCTGCAGTGAGTAACGAATGGATTGCGGGGCTCAAGTAGAAGTGGAAAAATCCTTAGGAGGCTGTGGGTGGTGGTATCACTGAGAGATGAGATTTGCCTGAATTAGAACAGGAATGTTAGAGATCAAGAGAAGTGAACAGTAATCACTTAACCTACTTTGGAGGTGGAGATCTATTTTCTGGTAGTACTTGCCACATTTACTTATTAATACCCCCCTATAACATACAAGAAACAGCCTTAAGAATTAGGAAATAAACTAATACCCCTACAGTAAGTAACTCCAGGATGGGGCTATGAATCCTGCCTTCCTTGAGCACTTCCCACTGCGTCACACTCCCTGGCTTTATCAATTCAGTCAGTGTAGGTTTCAAAAGTTCTGAAACAGAAAGCTTTTGCCAGTCTAATGATTTTGAATTAGAATAAGCTTCATTGACCAGGACGGTTTACAGATTTTCAGTTTGTAAATTCCTAACTTCATTTCATCCGAAAGGGGCATCAAATCCTACAAGCTCTCAAATATATTTCTTCTGCGCAGAATGTCAATGTGCTCTTGCATTTCTTCCAGAAATGTGTTGCATTATCACTGGCAATGTAAAAGTTTTCACTGATGAATGCAGCAATTTGTAGCAATTCTAAAACATATGCTGTTCTCACCATAAGTCTCAATTGGGTTGTTTGAATGACCAACCTCTTTTGTTAGCTTTGCTAAAAATATACCTGTATCTACCCCCTCGCCAAGTAAATCAACACTTGGAAAACATTTAAAATAAGCAGGCGTGGAGTCAAAAGCTGAGCTGGAAATCGCCTTGCCCTTTTTGCACTTGGAACTTCTGTGGTTGTTTTCTTCTATTCTGCCTTTACTGTTGAGATTCTGGGGTGTGTACTAGTGCTGCATAGCAGTGCCTCCATTTCCCCTTTTTCTCGGCACATGGCAGGATTGTACTTCCTCACTCTCTGCAATTGGCACGGCACACTGCTTGTTGTAGAAGTATTTAGGATCTGCTCTACAATCCTCTCCACCCACTACTATGTAACCTCATTTTGACTAGTACAGGTGTCTTCACATCCTTGATGCGAAGGAAAATGCAAATTTCCAAATGAGATAAGTATGACAGGCAGTATATTGGCAGAAGCAAGGATGTTTGGATTCAAGTGGCCGTGGTTTTAATCATTCTTGCACCTCACTTGCCTTCTAAGCTTTTGTTTCAGCTATAAAAGAGAGACAATAGCAGACTTTGCTATAACAATTTATTTTTACATTTTTTATGTTAAGTGACTAGCAGAATGCCAAACTGTAGATAATGTTCAATGAAAGTATCAAGTTTTGTGGTGGGTAATAATAAACACACTAAAAGCCTAGAAGGATATATCCATGAGGCAGAACTGAATCTGAAGGGAGTGCAGAAATAGCAAACTTTTGTCATTGATCTCTCTCGCTTCCCCTTTCTTCTCTGCCTGCAAGCTCCTTCCTCTTCACGGGCATGGCCTTCTTCCCTCAGTGTACGCTGATGCTCTCTCTGCCTTCTCCCCACTCCTCTGTCACAAACCGCTCCCAGGAAAGCATGTGTCACTTATGAAAAGAGCTGCATTTTAACAGGAATTAAGTGAAAGGACTGAAGTTTCAGCATATCAATGCATATGTTTAAATATTGTAAACATACATTGTAAATTGTTGAAGGTGTTACTTCTTTCCCTTTTGCACCATATAGATTCACATTGTTCTCTGATTCCTATTTCCAAGTAACGCAATCGAGAGGATTTCATTCACTTAACAAGTATATGAAGAGAGAGTGAGAAAGAAGAAAGGAAGGAGGGAGGCAAGAAGGGAAAGAGGAAAGAAAGGAAGGGGAAAAAATCCCTATTAAGAAAAACAGCTCTAAAATCAGGTGGAGACACTTTGCATTCTCTGAATGACCTGATATTGTTCTACCAGCAGGGATTGGAAAGACTTGAGTTTTCTGCCCTTTCTCTGGTAGATACAGGGTGGGGCGAAAGTAGGTTTACAGTTGTGAGTATACAAAACAGAGTTTATTCCTGTATCATTATTTATTAGTTATTGTATTAGTTTCCATATGAGTAACTATAAATCTACTTTTGTTCCACCCATATGTAAGAGATGTAAATACTTTTCGCCACACTTCTCATAACATCACTAGGAATTGGTCATTTGTTCCCAAAGCAGGACCTCCTGATTGAAAACCTTGTGCCCTAGTTGATTTTATGATTTATTCATGGGCAGAATTATTACAGAAATATATTTTAGGCCTATGAATCTCATCACTATATGGAATTCTACATTTACTTTTTGAACAAGTAACCAGATGTCTAATGTAAATAAAAGGGACAAAATAATTTCCTCATACTTAGTCTAGGATGGGTCTCAGCTGAACTTTGGCTGTTCACACCACGTCAAGTAGCAATTTGCATTCTTCCCTGAGAGTACTAGAACCTCTACAGGTTTGGGCAGCTATCTCCATCATGGGGAAGGGTTAGTTTTTTAAATAGTTTCAGAGTCTGGAATGTAAAGTATAAGATGATTAAGTACATGGCAAATGTTGTCAAATGAATCATATCGATACATTCCTTCTATTTGCTGCACTGATCAGTATATAGAGAGATACCCTAAGTAATTAGAGGCATTTATAAATAGGGCGTACTGGGAGGCAGTTCCTAGAAAATGATTTGTTCAGCTGTGTACCAGATGACTAGTAGCTGGCTGCTGCCAAAATCTCCCACCGTGACTGTGAAAACACAGTAAGAGTGTTGATACAGAAATAAGTTCAGAAATATGTTGAAACTTTCACTATTTTTCCAAAAACAATTGCATCACTTCCTAGAAACATAAGTACATGGCTTTTCAAAAATTGTTTTTCTTTTTAAGAAGTATAGGGGAATCTGTAAATACAGTGATGAAATAAGAAAATAGTCAATGGAACTTTACTGACAAAACCTTGAAGTCAGGATCAAATCAACAATATATGCATTAGAAACAAACACTGAACAAAGTTCTGTGTGATCATGAATAGCCTTTGGAAGCCACCAAAGCACAAACATGAATTGGTGTTAATAGTTGGACTGGACATCAAAGGGACTGTGAGAGGCCATTGACCCATGACCCAAGATAAGACTTTTATTAGCAGATAAAACAGAGATACAACTCATTCTTATGCTGTCTTGTGTACTTGTCTGCATAAAAGCATGAAATTGTACATAAAAGTCCCAAATAAGCAGTTCTGACTCACGAAGGCAATAGTGGGACCACATTTACCATCTGTGTGCAGTAATAATATCATATACCTATGTGAATGCCCCCTCACCCAGATGACTTTGTAAATCTTTAATTATCCTCTTTTAAATTGGTAGCATCTGGGTCCCTTCAAATTTCATCCTTTAGATGAGTTTATTGCTCAGATTTGAAAACTACCAGAAAAAAAATTTGAGTGTTCAAAGCAGTGAAATCCACCTGAGTTTATAATTTAAGAGTAGGAATTTCTAAGACCTTCCACTTTCCCCAACATAAATAGAGTCATTTGAGTTAAGTCTAATTTGATATTTCCCACCACTTGCTTTATAAGATTTGTACTATTTGTTTATTTATTTACAGTAAAAACTTCCAGATATTTCAGCATCAGAAATATGATGACTTTTGAATCATCTTTCTTAACCGGAACCAATGGTGGCATGCATTACTGAGATTTCTATTCAGACCCTAAACTTGTGAAATCCAGAAGCAATATCATGTTAGGCCTTATGATTTTGTATTTTAGATTTGACTTCCTCCATAGAGCAACCAACACCTCTATAAAGGCTTGAATTGTATCCCTTGGCCCAAACCAAAATCCCATGTTGAAGTCCTAATGCCCAGTACCTCATGTTGGATCGTCTATGAAAACAGGGTCATTGCAGATGCAATTAAGATGAGGTCATACTGTAGTAGAGTGGGCCCCCAATCCAATATGACTGGTGTTCTTATAAAAAGGGGATATTTGAACAGGAGAAAATACTCTGTGGGATGATGTGATTTGTCTATAAGCCAATGAATGCCAAAGATTGCTGGTACCACCAGAAGCTAGGAGAGTAGCTATCTCCCTCACAGCCCATGAAAACCACACATCTTGGTCTTGGACTTCCAACCTCCAGAAGCATGAAAAATATTTTATTGTTCAAGCTACTCAGTCTGTGGTACTTTGTCATGGAAGCTATAGCTCACTGACACTCATGTACTGCCGTGCCAGCAAGTAGTCTCATTGGCTGATTAGTGATTCTCTTTTTAACTCTGTACTTGTTCCCTAAATGGGAATATTTGCATATTAGCAGTTATCCCAAGAGTTAGCCTTCAAAATGATGGTCATTTGAAAAAATGGACAGTATCTTTAAGCACTGAATTTGGCCTTTGAACAGAAGAAGAAAGATGAGACTTGGTAAGGAGAATGAGACAATTTGTCATCTGTTCACATCTTTCTTTGAAAAAAAATGCATTCTAGCAGCTTACCTGATACATGCCAATATTGAAAAAAACACATTAACAGACATGTAAGCCTTAATCACAGTTAGAGCCAGCTGGGCATTCCACCAATGTCTTTAAAGTGGGATCTAAGAAACAGGAGGATTTCAAATAGGACAATTAGTAACAGTATCTTTGCTCTCAAGAAGGAGGAAAGGATGTGGTCCTGCTCCATTCGGAAATCCAATGGGATCCACAAAATGAAGCTACTCCTTAGACAATAGAAAGGGTGGGAGTGATGTCAAGGGTAGAACAGCCCCTGGATTGAGTGATGACTTTCTGAGTCCTAGGAGAAATGAACTACATAGGTAAATTTCCCCAACAGCAGCTACACTCCCAACTTCCAGCTCTCTGGGCCACATTTGACGGATGTAGTCCTCAAGCTTTAGTGTGCATGGGAGTCATCTGGAGGGTGTCTGAAACACAGATTCCTGGGCTCCAGTTCTAGAGTTTCTGACTCAGTAAGGTCCAGAGTAGGACCAAAAAATTTGCATCCCTACCTACTGAAAATTATTCCTAAGTGATGCTGATATTGCCCATCCAGGCATGACAGTTTGAGAAATACTGGACTACCTCAATGTTGTTGAGTCTGCTGATGAAAAAAATCACCTGGAAGGAACTTATTTTTTAGAAATACAAAATCCCAGATCCCATGCCGTTTTCTGACTCATGACCTTCAGGGAAGGGACTAGGGTTTTCTATTTTAACAAACTCTGCGTTTGATGATGGATTAGTATGGATTAGTATGAGGGGGCAAGTTTGGCGAATGCTACACCAAATCTCTATGAGTCTCCATTTTAGTGTCTGTCATTTTCCCAAAGGGTGGGTATTCCAATGTGGCAGTAGTTGTCACTGGATTTTGTAAGCCTACTATGCTGACCCCATAGGCCAACCATAGAGCCCCACTCCTTCATTTCATGAACAGATTCCCTGGGAGACAGTGTTGATGCCAACAGGCTCTGGTACCATGCTTCAGTCCAGAGACCATCCTGAAATAGGCTCAGATGATACAGTTTTTCTTGGCAATTCTCCCACTTCTCTTAACTCCTTCTTATCTCACAGCCCACATCTTGCTCTGAGTATCCACGGGGACTCTTGCCTCAGGCTGTTTCCTCTTTAACTTAGCAAACTCCTGCTTGTGAGTTATGATCTAGGACATTTATTCCAAAGTCACCTTCTCATTTGGGGGCACGAATGGTCTTGCTGGCACTGGCAGAGGAAATCACAGTGGTTCAACAGCTGGCTGATAGTAATTCAAGTTAACTCTTTAAAGGATGGTTGGAGATTTGTAAAGAACTTGTAAAATGCTTGGGGCTCTATTATGCCCATGTGCGGCTTTGCACACACATGATTCCTCCCTCTCACATCTAAATTCCAACCATTTACTCAAAATTGAGGCATCCTGTAAATGACTTATTTTTGGACCATCTTTTACCTCAGGGAATTTATTGTGTTTTAAAACAATGGCCTCACACATATCATCTTAATCTTTGCAGTAAATCTACAAGATAGGTATCATTCTCTTTTGCAAATAAGGAAACTGAGCCCAAGTGAGATAAATGTAGAAATTTGCAAGGTCACTTTCATGAAGTTGTCATTCCTTCTCAGTTTTGTCTGCTACTTCTGCCCATGGACATAGGGTTGAAATTCAGGTCTTACACCAAGGTAAGAAATGATACAGTTGACTAAAAGACAAGTTATTTTATGTAGCAGGCTTACATTTATCTTATTTATTTTTTCTGAGAACAATCATCTCATATTCAACAAATATTTACAGTTGCCTTGTTCAATAAGTCTAAAGAAAATGCACATTTAAAGGCTGACCAAAATGGCACAATATTGAAGAGGAAAAGTAAATAGAAAATCAACTCTCAATCCTTACCTACAGCATGCATACCTAGTTGTCTTAAATGTCACTGACAGAGTCTGCAGTCTGGTCACTTAGACTCTCCACCAAGTTTTTATCGACAGCTCCGTGCTCAGCACGCTGCTGGGCTCCACGGGCACAGGAGATAGGTGCGGGTCCTGCCCACAAGGAGTCGACGATGTGGTTGAGTATTAAAAACGCTATAAAAGCTCTTAAAATTACATACTGTACACATTATTTTTATTAACAAAAAAGCATTGGAGATAATAAAAACAAAAGAAAGCCTTAGGACAAAAATAAAACAGGAAGTGCTTTTATCCATGGGATGAGCCTAGAGATATTTTAAATTAACAAAGAATTCAGTAGTAGCCTAGATTAATGGAAAAGGTGAGTACAAATATTTTAAAGACAGCAATGAAACATTTAAGTATTCAAAGTCATTAAAAGTATATCAACCAAGGTATATTTTACAGAGATCCTTAAGGTTCCTCAATAATTACAATTATCTTAACAACAAATTCCACTTGAATGTGCTTCCAATTACTAAGGATGTTGATTTTGTTGCCTTAAGTAGTTCAGATGGTGTCCTCATAACCTGGATTTCATCATCTATTTAATTTTTAAAAGTCATTCTTGCAGACTGTAAAAATGTAAATAAATTCAACTCTGTCTGAATTTTTACATTTTTCATAGACCAAATCCACTTATAAAGCACATACACATATTTACATATAAAAGGTAACGACTCTAATTTTCTCCTTCCTTGAGCGAGAAGTTGGATAAATATGGCTTCTGATGGAAGCTCAATCTTCTAACTCTAACATTTTCCTGTTGTTGTTTTCATCTGTCTCCGGCTCTCAGATCTTGGCACAGCTTGGCACACCTCTCTGCATCACACTAGCACATCCTTTCTTGGAAGCAGTGCAACTTGAGATGTTTTGTTTGTTTTGCTTTGCACTGAGTTGCATCGGCAGCACTAAATAAAAGCACTGGTTCTACAACAGGATGGAGGTGGTGTAGGTAGGAGTCCATTTCTTCCAATGCAAATGGCATAGGTCTAAAATTACATCTTATATGTAGGCAAGAACTGGGTCTATGCCGCGCACTCATAAAGCATATTAATACGACATATTTGTTCTACATATGGATCCCATAGAGCTTTTCAGTAATTACTATAATTACAATAAAACATACCATTTCTCCACATGCAACATTTTTTACAGAGTTCCTAAGAAATTTATTTTGAGGTTTAATTCTATCCTCAATATAATCCCATTATACAATATAAAGATCCGTGTTTATTTAGGACAATAAAGAAAACAAAGATAAAAGCGCTTGTTAAAAATCAGTGTGTTACTGAATCATGATCCAGAATATTCGATGTTACAGAGCTTATTATTTTGGGTGAATTTAATATACAATGGATACTTTTCTGTAAATTAAAAAGTATTGAAAGCATTTTATACTGACACATACTGCCTCCATACCAGATTTCAAACATTGTACAAAGATCATTCCTGAGAAAAATTTTACCAAATAGTCATTATTTTTTACATGTTTCCAATCATTTTGTTACTTTACTATTTTCACATGTAGAGCCTCAGTAAACATTATTGTAGTAAACTGTCTGTAATTATTCTGCCTGGATGTAACATTTTTAAATCAGAAAAGTTTAATATGAAAATTCCTAAGATGAACAACAACATGGAAACAAAGAGCTTTCTATCACATTTGCTGAAATTTTCAATGGCTGATCTTGTACATAAATTGTTCCTTTGTTGAGAATTTACTAAATAAATCGCATCATTCTTGGTGTCAAGTACTGCAACTAGTGCTATGGGACCTGTGAATAAAATATAAGAAAAGGGTCTTGACCACCATAAAATAAAATTTTGTCAAGGGAAGAAAAATACATAAAAATATTTAAGAAATAATACAGTACTCTTCAAAATGAGCACTATATGACTTCTGAGTTGTGGATAGAGGTAAGAAGAGACCAAAGATACTTAAATTGTTCAAGGCTTAAGGACAAGGTGAGATTTGAAGATGTGAGAGATGAGTAGGTTTTGCATAGGCAAACATAATCATGAGGTATTATAAACAAGAATAACAGCCAGGGATCTGAAGTTGATTCTGCCCATGACATTTAAACCCACACAACAAGAGGCCAGTTTAGAGTTGAAATTGAGAACTCATATCATATGGTTGGAGATAAGTCTGGATAAAGAATTAATCACAGTTAATACTTACTAAATACATTGTGTGTTACTTTACATACACTATCACAATAACCTCACAGGTAAATATTATTAGCTTTGGTCTATAGATTAATACACTGAGACTCCATGAGATTAATTAACTTTCTCAAGGTCACAGAGCTAGTGAGTTAAACAGCCAGATTTAAATCCAAGCTTGATTCCAAAACCCATGCCTTTATTGCTACACTACATTGTCTTATAAATGGAATATCATTGTAGCAAATCTCAAGTCCTACCGTGCTATGGGGAGAGCCTGGAATCAAAATGCTTGAACTTGGATTTGGTTTCTTACATTAGCCATGTGACATTGGACAAGCCCTCTGTAAACTTTACTTTCTTTTGTAAAAGTAAAATAATAACTAGATGACAGCTAGACATCCACAAAGATGGATGATGGACAGACTGATGTAACAGAAGCATGGACATTCCTATGATTGGAAAATTCAACTTGCTCAATAAAATGTATTGAATTTAAACCTGAATCAAGGGATTGTATACAGCATCTGCTTTGTGCTAGTTACATAAGGCCCTTTCAAATACAGGTTTGAATGGAAAGAATTGTAGTTTGTAACTAATTCAGAACTGGTTCAACTATTTTAGAGGAATGACTCAACTATTTTGGCTTAATTTAGTTGGCAGAAATGACAATGGAGTCACAGAATTGGCTGCTGATACTATATTTTCATCTCTTCCCAAGATGTCCTTGTAGGTGGCAGCATGGCCCTTAGCACAGTTCCTAAAGAAGGGACACTTATTAAATATAATACGTGATCAGTTAAATGAAAGAAGAGATTAAAGGGAAGGAAAAAGAAAGGGAGAAAGAGAAATGAGAGAAGAAAGGTTGGTTGAATTTATAGGCAGGTAAGATCATATTAACTGAAAGATAAATATTATATAATATAAAGTATTTTTTAATTCTACAGAATTTCTTATTTTAATACAGATAAAATAGATTCCTTCCTTTCATAAAAAGTCACAAAATTTGATATTTCATAACTATGTCACTTACTAATTTTGCCTTTTTTATGTCACCAGAGAATAAATTTTAAGAAATACTAAATTGATAGTGGTGAATCAGAAGTTTGAGCTTGGATGTTTTATTGCTTTAACTCAATAGTTAATCATTTAACCTTATTATTGTTTTTTATGACACTTTAAGAGAACCCTTAGCTACATCATTGCTTCTCATCTTCGAAGACAGAAATAAGAATTAAACTGGTTCTTGAATTACTAAATGACATATAACCAGAATATAGATGTAGGGACTTTGAGATCCAATTTCAGCCTAAAAGGATACAACATCTCCAAAATAATCACACATTGTACATAAATAACTTTTGTCATGGTATAGTCCTGCCTTCAGTTAGCATACTTTTCTATCTCATTAAATTTATGTTCTACTAATTCAATTCTACTTTCAGTATGTTGACTTTACATTGTCAAAAACTTATACTGATTTTTTAAACTCATACTGTAAAATCAAAACAATAACAAAATGTAAAGATGTCCACATCAGTTTAAATTCAGATCAAAGTTTGAAGTTGGGCACAAGCTCCCAGAAGATGGGGTTTTCTTTGTTTTTGCTTTTTGATTAATCACCATCTGTGAAATCCTGCCCAGCTTCTTAAATATATATTCAAAATCCAGCTCCAGAAGTCAACTTAAAGGGTCAAGTCAAGGAACATGTATAAAGGACCCATGGACAAAGACAATGGTGGGGGGGGTGGGGAAGACCACATGCAGGAGGGTGGGGTGGGCAGGAGAGAGCAATGGGGGTAACTGTAATTGAACAACAATAAAAAATTAATAAAAAAAGAGTCAATTTAACACTTGCAAGCATAGGTTATAATGATAAACATATTCTCAGTGAGTATTACTGACAAAAATAATTAAAGTAAAATAATATGAGAATGAAAAAATATTGCAAATCAAAATATAAAATCCTCCTTCTCAGGTGGGAAGAAATACACAAATTCAGGGCAGCAGGAATTGTAAGAAAAGTCCATTTCCATTCTTTCATTATCTGTTAGAATAGAGAGAGAAAGATGTAATGAGTAAAAATAAGAGTACTTTTTGGTATGGTATGAGAAATAAGATGTAAGTAAGAAATATAAGTATCTTAGACATCAAAACATTCTGGTTTAAAGTAATGATTTATTTGTTTTGAAAATAAAAGTAATTTAACTCTGAATTTTGAATCACTTAAGTCTCCGGATCATTTAATTATGCTAAGTATATGCTTTTCTTTCTCAGTAATTTTTCTGGTTCCAAGTTTCTAATCCAGAAGAATAATGAAATCATGAAGCTATATTAATTGTAGACATACCACATGATCAAGTAATCTTGCTGTAAAAACAAACCCTAATCAATATATAACTATACCCTAAAAAGGTATAAGAAGGAATGCAAATGAAATAAACACAACCTATAATTGTTCTATCAAACCAACAAAGTATTATGTGTATGATTATTTTTTTTAGCACAATTTTGGTTAAGGTAAAGCAAAGCTGAAACTCTCACTCATTGCTGAGGAAATTTTTAATAATTATAATTCTTTTGAAAAGAAGTCAGACTATATGCATCTTTAAAATTTTAACAATTTACAAAGTATTTATTCTTCAAAGTAAACTTATGGTTTAGAAAACAACGAAATATATTAAAAAAACCTCTGCATTTGAATTTTGGGTTATGATACAGTTCTATTTATCATGGTGCCAATTTGAACACAGATTATAACTGGGTAAACTATAGTATATTGTTTTAATAGATGAATATATAAATATTAAAGTTACTCTTAAAACAATTTATAAACAGTATAAGGAATGCTTATTTTATGTTAAATGAAACAAAATCAGGGGACAATAATACATATATAATATTATCACAAGTATGTAAAACAAAATTAAGAAAATTGCAGAGGAAAAATAAGAGAAAAATATACTAAAATGACGGTGGAGTTTTCTTGAGTAGGGGAAGTTTAGTAAGCCACCTTTCTTTCTAATGTTCTTTATTTTCCAAAGTTTCTGTAGACAGCCTGGATTATTTTTATGATGAGAGAAAAATATAATAAGATTTACTATAAAAATAAAAAATGAAATTATAGTACCCTAATCAATAAAGAGATGAGAAGTGGATATCTCCCTTCTTTTCCCTTCATTTGTTTTCCAGGGGAATCTGTGTTTATAGCAAAACAGTGCCCAGCTTACATGCATTATATGTTCATATTTCGGGAAAGAATATAGGGCTATAAAGGTTGAGCTGAGAAAAAATTTTATTGGCCTAGTGATTTTTAAGCTGTGTCTCAGGATCAGCCAGCTTATTTTTATCTTTCAGGCACTGTTGTACACAACATCTCTATTGAAAAACACATTTAGATCTTCCCCTGAAGAACAAAAGTGACTGTGTTTGAGTTATCTAAACCATGGGAGGACACATGGCCAATGAAATTGAGCTACATGAGTGTCCATGTCCATTGTCACAATTCATGCTGAGGAGAGGAGTTATTGTACACAGACCTGCCCAGGAAATGAGTAAAATGAACGTGTTGACTTTTCATTAAAATGAAGAGTTCAACTTATGCAAAAAGTTAAGTGTGGAACTTTTCCTCACTTTTCATATTGTCTCATTAAAACAAAAAAGATCCCACAATGCCATAGTACCCACAAGGCTATTCATTTAGTTAACCCTATAGTCAATGGCAGAAATACTGAAAAGATGTGTTGGAGGCAGGATAGTCAAGTGCTCAAAATTTAAAATGATCAACATGTATTATATTTGGCATTATGTTCTGTTTTCTAGAGTGTCCACTCATTAATTACATACATTATATGAAAGAGATCTAATCAATACAATATACAGATAATGTATTTTAAAATCATATACCTGAAACCTATATCATTTTATTAACCAATGTCATGCTAATAAATTCAATTAAAACAAAAGGGAAAAAGAAATAAAGAAAAAAGTTACAACTCCTTAAATATCTAATGTCAGATAAAAATAGATATAAATAAGGATACATTTATCAATAGGATATTATAGTCATTAATATCTTTACAGGTGTAGAATAGTTTTGAATAATTGGCAACAATACCATGTCCTCATTATGTATGTTACTAAAGAATACATGTATTCCATTGTAGAATGCTTTTTCCTACCAAAGCATTACATATTCCTAAAAGCATCCCTAATAATGACTAAAATAATGCACAAAATACTCAAGAGAAATAAATGGTAATCAAAGCTTCTTTTCAACTAGAATTGAAGAAGTCATACCCATCTGGGCAAAGAGTATAGATATGTGTTCCCACTTGGATAATAATTTTACTGTTAAAGCCTTTTTAACTTTTATCTAGCAATGTCTATTAAAATATATGCATGTTTGAAAAGAAAACTGTATATGGTCATGAAATGCTTATTACTGTTATGAACTGTCGTGTTGACATCTTACTTTGTCTTCTCAGTGAAATTTAAAATAAAAATGGCATCAGAAAAAGAAATAGATCTAATCAGAAGGTGAAGCAAGAAGATGCTAACCCTGCCGAGTCCTGCCGTCTAATTAAAACAAGGGTAGCTTCTCTTTAAAATGCTCCCTGAAACTATTCTTACTACGGAAATCAGTGACATGAAAATTGATCAGTCACAAGATCAGACTGGACCCAATTTCAGGAAGTTCATAGTTGGGGGAAATTTATGTGAAGTTACTAAAAAAGCAAAAGCTCTTCTAAGGAATCTAGTCCTCCTTAATCAGATATGTGTGCTTAATCTCCATTTTATTCTTAGAGATAGTCTGCTGTTGTAACACAAACTCAGATCAGAACAGGGAGATGGGGTCAGCTGTGCTGTAAATCCAGACAGCTTCTGAATCTCACCTTTCCAAGTGGTCACTCCACATCAAGTTTGAGGTGCACTGATGGGGTAAAGAGATAGAGCTGGATGCACAGTTCTTTGTGTGGTTCCTGATCTGTGAACAGAAGGTTTCAGTGCACAGAATTATTGATTACATCTCCTTTGGTCAGATGACACTTTCTTGAACATTTGCATACAAAAGCAAAAAAACAAACTCTGTTCATTAGCTCCCATTGGCTAAGTAAAGATGCTTTGGCTATTCTCTTCCCAAGACTATCTTATTCCTGCCTCTGTGCTTTAGCCCACACTCCATTTCTCCCCAGACTTCCACACCAGATATGATTTGAGACAGAGGCCATGTCTAAGATGAATTCTAAATCCCTAGAGTGGTTACACAGCACTTGCTAAATGCTGATTAAAAACTCACTGACTTCAAATGATTGGTGTAGATAAATCTAATTCCACCACCCTCCAGCTCTCAGTGACTTCCTGTTGATCTTAGGATAAGGACCAGAATTCTTAATATGACCTCCAAAGTCCTGTTTGATGTAGCCTCTGGCTGCAACTCCAGCTTTGTTTGAAACTTTTGTCCTTTGCTCTTGTGTGCTCAGGCCACACTAGTCCTCTATGAGCTGCATGAGAAGTGCCATCTTCCTTCCTACCTGAGGGCTTTGGACTTGAAGCTTCCTCCACCTAGAGTGCTCTTCCATTCCCTCATCACCTGGCTGACTTTCCCTCATTTTTCAAAGCTCAACTTGAAAAAATCATTTTCTCGGAGAACATTCTGTTAACTAGGACTTAATCCCCCACTATGTAATATCAAATATTTTCTCTTCATGAACTCATGGTAGTTTGAAATGCATAGTTATTTGTGCAATTATTTGTTTAATTTTTTAAATCGTTGTTCAAGTACAGTTTTCTCTCCTTTACTCCCATTCCAGCCTGCCCACCCATCCCTCCCTGCTTCCCTCCCATTAGATTTTTACTCCCCCTAGTTTTTGTCCATGTGTCTTTTAACTTTGTTCCTGTAAACCCTTCCCCTTTTCTCCTGAAACCCCCTCTTCTCTCTCCTCTGGTCACTTTCAGCCTGTCCTCTGTTTCAGTGTCTTTGACTATATTTTGCTTGTTTCTTTGTTTTGTTGTTTAGGTTCCTGTTAAAGGTGAGATCATATGGTATTTGTCTTTCACTGCCTGGTTTATTTCGCTTAGCATAATGCTTTCCAGTTCCATCCATGATGTTGCAAAGGGTAGGAGCTCCTTCTTTCTTTCTGCTGCATAGAATTACATTGTGTAAATGTACCATAGTTTTTTGATCCATTCATTTACTGATGGGCATCTAGGTTGCTTCCAGCACTTAGCTATTGTAAATTGTGCTGCTATGAACATTGGGGTGCAAAGGTTCTTTTGGATTGGTGTTTTAGGATTCTTAGGATATAGTCTCAGTAGTGGAATTGCTGGGTCAAAAGGCAGATCCATTTTTAGTTTTCTGAGGAAGTTCCATACTGTTTTCCATAGTGGTTGTACCAGTCTGCAGTCTCACCAACAGGGAACTAGGATCCCCTTTTCTCCACAACCTCTCCAACACTTGTTGTCTGTTGATTTGCTTATGTTGGCCATTCTGACTGGTGTGAAGTGGTACCTCATTGTGGTTTTAATCTGCATCTCTCTGATAGCTAGTGATATTGAACATCGTTTCATGTGATTTTGGATCTTCTGTATGTCCTCCTTGGGGAAGTGTCTGTTCAAGTCCTTTGCCCATTTTTTAATTGGGTTGCTTGTCTTCTTAGAGTGGAGTCATGTAAGTTTTTTATATATTCTGGAGATTAAACCCTTGTCTGAGGAGTCATTGGCAAATATGTTTTCCCATACAGTTGGTTCTCTTTTTATTTTGATACTGTTTTCTTTAGCTATGCAGAAGCTTTTTATTTTGATGAGATCCCATTTATTTATTCTTTCCTTTATGTCCCTTGCTCTAGGAGACATGTCAGTAAAAGAGTTTCTGTGTGGAATATCTGAGATGTTCCTACCTGTGTTCTCCTCTAGGACTTTGATGTTTCATGTTTGTCATTATCTCTAAACTGCAAGTGTCATGAGAGGAGAAACCATCACTGGTTGTGTTTACTGCTGTGTCTCCAGTAGTCACCACAGTGTCTGGCGCATAGGTCACAGTCAACAAGTGTTTGTGGTGTCAATGGCCCCGAAGCCAATCCCTCAATAGGATTCTTCAAATACTGGCTTAACCTCATTGGATGCCATAAAAATATTAAGAAAAAATACCTGAAAAACATTTCCTTTTAATACATTTCTCAGTATTTCTAAGAAATAGCAAATTGAAATTAAATTCTTACAAAAAATTGTTATGAGAAAAAGCAGACAGAAATAAATTCAGTGTTTCTTTACTCAATATTTTTGTTGGATTCCTAGAATCTTTTTTTTTCTCCAAAGTTTAATTAGCATCATTTTAAACAGCATCCCTATCCCAAGTAGCATAATGTTACATAAGATGTCCAGACAGACATGTGGTTCTTCAGTTCTTGACTGTATCAAGCAAATAAATAATTTCTGATTTAGGAAGGTAGTGTGTTTTGAAGGAAAATAAAATGTCTTCTTTGCAACAAAAATTACACGTTAGCCAACATCTATTCCAGAGCAAACAGAAAATTTTTACTGGCACTTTTTATAGCAATAGTGTGGTCCTGGAAGAGTTGAGGTCAGAGCAGGAAAAACAAACAGGTGTTCCTATTTATTCTCTGAGACTTTCAGAATCACCTGTATGCCCTTGTATGAGAAGACCCTTCACATGTTAAAGAATGATCTGGTTAGATCAGGCTACCTGCACTAGAAGACTACGAGGTTTCTCTTCTTGTTATTATTCTACTTTTATTTTTGTTTAGAGGCCCGTTTTAGCTAAGTAAATGCACTTGGGATTGCATTATTTGTAGGCTCAACTTTAGAAGCAGATACAACTATAAGAATTTGAATATCATGGGCTGAACCATGTCAAGTAGCAGAAAAAGAAGCAACAAAAAAAGTGAGGCACTGCAAGGTAGTACATGAAGGGCTGGAAGTGCTGAAGTCTGCTATGGTTCCCCATCACTTTTCCAGTGAGCCCTCTTTTCTTTTCTTTTCTTTTTTCTTTTCTTTTCTCTTTCCTTTCCTTTTATTTGCTTTTTTTTAGTTCTCACCTGAGGATATGTTTATTGGTTTTAGAGAGAGAGAGAGAGGAAGGGAGAGAGAGATAATCGATTGGTTGCCTTCCATACATGTCCCCACTAGGGACTGAACCTGCAACCTAGGTATATGCCCTGACCAGGAATCAAACCTACAAAGTTTTGATGTACACAACAACGCTCCCACCCAGATACTTGGCCAGGAGGGAGCCCTGTTTTCTTTGTGGATACTTTTCATTATTCCCTCCATCATTTTCATGAGAAAAATTTCCTTCACTATCACATCTAATTTCTGCAATTTGCTCTGCCCCTGCATACTGTGGATCATTCATTTTATGCCAGTTTTCTTTCTTATATGTCTCTTTTATTTTTACTCCTTGTCTTTAGTCTTTGTTCCTTATTCTTCTTGGCTAGTGTATTATTTCAAACTTTATAAAACTTTCATTTTTGTTGGGTCAAAATGGTTGGCTATTGGAAATTATATATGATTTAACTTAATGACAGCCTTCTAACAAATGTTCCTCACTAGGGTCTTTACTCAAACACATCCTTCATATTGTTTCTAAGGCAAACCTTGACATCCTCAAATATCTTTGAAGCTTCCCCACACTACAGGATAAAGTTCTAAAGTTCTAAACCTCCAGGTTTATCTCTTGCCTCTCCTTTTCATGGAAACTTGTTTTGATTCACTAAACTACTCACTCTTCAAGAAATCTGCCAATGCTTTTTATCACCTAGTTGCTGTAGAGTTTGCTTTTCCTTTTCTAAAATGCCCTCTTTACTTCTGTCCAGAATTAATTCAACTCATCCTCTGAGACTCAGCCTTTCATTTTCTTGGGAAAGTATCATTTTTCCTATCATATTTCCATAGCATTTTTTACATTAGTCAAGATGTACTTATTGTATTGTACTTACTAACTGGTCAGTTTCTCATACTCTGATTCAGAGTGAGAGCCCAATAAATGCTTGTGAATTAAATAGAATTCTAAGTAATTGACTGGTTCTCCTCAAGAGTCAATATTATGAAGCCAAGGACTGACAAAATCTTGTCCCACACTTAAGAACTTACTAGGTATAAGGTACTTTACAAAATCTGATGATATCGTCATATTTTAAAAGTTTCCTTTGGCTCTAGAAATGTGTAGTCTCTAAATGGTCCACAGAATACCTTGAGAATGTTCACGGCTACCTTTCAGCTAACTATATATCACTCTTCACTAGACTGGGAAAAAGCACTTAGACACTGAGTGTGCTTTTTTGAGTGAGTGAATGAATGAATGAATGAATGATAATGACTATTTTAGACTCAGTATTCCCAGCCTTAGATCCTGAGCCAAGGATTTTGATGCCATTGACTTATTAAACATGTGCTCCCAGGAGAACCAGTAAGGAGTGGGAATGTAGAACATAGAAAGAGAAGAAGCCAAGCAAGTGTGAAATTTTAGGTGATTCCAAATTCAGTCTGAGCTTCTGGGAAATTTGGGAGCATAAATTACACTTAGAAGTTTATCACATCTCTAGACAAGGGGGTCTGGGCTTTTCTACACCCATGTTTTTCAGCCGTTGCTGCTTGGGGGAGGAATAGAGCTCTCAGACTTTCTGGCTCTGTCCTTGGGTGAGCCTCTAAAGGTCGCAATGCTAGCAGTTAGCAGCAAAACGAGCAGAAGCTGGGGATGAGTGCACAGAACTGGTATATGGGGTCTGAGAGGTTCTGGGTAGGTCCAAGCATGTGGGACACACTTTCAAGCAAATATTTGGCAACTTAAGAAGAGAAGTCTGCCCATGTGCATAGACCGAGGAATTCTGGGAAGGGTATCCTATACAAAAAATAATGTTCTCCACTCCTGCTGCTGGTGTCTGAAATCCTTTTAGCTAGGGACAAAACGTTGTCATCTATAGTGAGAAGCAATACTTAAAAAGGGAATTGCCTTGGGTGGAAGGGAGAAAAAGTAGGAGCATTATGCAGAGCCCACACTACGTCAGGTGATGCCAAACTCATTTACATTTTATTCAATTTAATACTTTATTCCTTTAATATGGTGACTCTCATTCACACAAAAGTATGGGTCTTTCCTGAGAATGTAGGATATACAGGCTTAACAGGCTTCTCTTAGACCTCTCTCTTAGCACTTATCACCAGGAAGATGGTGCCCCTGATGGTCTTTATGGTGATCAAGATCTTTTGGCTCAAAAAATCCTCTTCCTCTCATTGCAGCTGAGCTTATAGTTCTGTGTTTTTTCCAAATTGCCAAATATTTATGATGCCCAATCTGCTGGCAAAGCTGGTCCTCTCTCTGGCTATGAAAGATTTCAGTTAATACAGCTTTATTTACTGAGCAAATGTTACAGGATATTTTTAAACATTCCAGTTAAGACTGTGTGTGTGCCTGTGAGAGAGAGACAGAGACAGAGACAGAGAAACAGAGATCTCTGATTTGAATTTGACTCTTGGACTGAATTATTATTTTGTGGCAACCATGGTAAAAAGATTGAAATGTGAGTGGTCACACTTCAGGCACCTGAACACAGCCTGGGTTTTTGGTAGACTGTCATGGTGCGGTGGGTGCTGGGCTGCCAACTAAGGCTGCCTGAGGCCTGTGCTGCTGAAGCCACTCTGCCACTGTCTGGTGAACACTGTGTTGGTTTGTCCATGAGGTTTCTTCCAGAGTGACCCAGATGCACCCTAAGGCTGCAGCTACTCTTTATCCTGTCATTAGAGTGCCTTCTGCTCAACTGCATTATTCTGTCAGTTTCTCATACTCTGATTCAGAGTAACAGCTCATTAAATGTTTGTGAATTCTTAATTTCTCCCCATCCACTGCCTGATCCTGAACAGATGAGGGGTATGGTGGTCTGCATTGCTCTCTTCTGAATTTCAATGCCAAATCTGTAACATATTATAAAGGCTAGCTGGACTCCTGAGGGATATAGAGAAAACTATTCAACAGTTACTTACCTCCTAACACCTCTACCTGTGTCCTTATTACAGATCATCCTGCCCCCACAGCTGTCCCCCTCCCTCTTCTGTCTTTCTGATCACTGGCTCCACTCCTTTCACCTTCAGATAGTCACACACTTTCCTTTTCTTGGGAAATAAAACACACAGAAACACCAGTGCTTGACTGCTTGACTCTTCCCCTTTCTGAAAATGTGGTCCAGTTCCTCACCTTCCTTTACCACCAGCTTCTCTACATGATATATCTGCACTTCCTATTTCCTCTCCCTTCAACTCCCTCCTAAATAATAATTCAAATTATAAAGTACTTTCTCTTCATCAGGCACTGGTCTAACCATTTTATAAATGCTAATTTATTTTATCTTTCAAGTTGGCACTGCGATCATCTCCTCTGGACAGATGAAGGAACTGAAGTTGACTAACTTGTCCAGGGTTATTTACAGGTAAGTATCAGAGCTTGGATTCAAATGCAGGCAGTCTGGTTCCAGAGTACATACTAACCACACTCTATACTGTCCCACTCTCCCCAAGTTCCTATAATCGGATTTTATCCCCATGACCATAAAACCAGGTTCTTAGAAACTTTGGGTATTTTCTGTCACCTTTGGTGTTATAACACAGGGGCTAGATACACCTGCAGTGCCCATTAATATCTAATATTTGCAAGATTATCTCTCTCTTCTTCTACAAGTATAATAAAACTTCATTAAACTGGAATGAACAAATCATTCTGATGAGGGCTGAACTGAATTTTATATTTTCATAATCTATGAAAAAGGGTTAATCAGTTAAAGTAATAAGTAAAACATATAAATCACTACAGGTAGAATTTGAACTGCTCCAGGGGGTGAAATATGAGTAATTTAAGAATGGTGAAATGCAGATCCAGTCTTCTGATGCCAAATGACTTTTACTTGATCCTGGCAATAATATATATTCTGCCCTTCTTGATCCCTGCTTTGAAAGAATGTGTAATCTACTAAGGAAACTATTGAAATGATAAGAAAATGACAGAAAATCACATATAATCATTCTCCAGAGTAGAAATGGTGACTTTTGCCCTCATCTAATTTGTCGGAATTTGCAGAGCTTGTCCTGAGATTTGGGGCTGTGCTCAGGCACCATGCCAGCTGTCACCAAGAGCATGCTGATTCCTGTAGGGGTAAACAAAGCTGCACATTTGCAAGCTAAGGGGAGTCTTCGAGATCACGCAATCCAGCTCTCTCACTTATGGACAACATATGAGGCAAGGGTTTTTTTATAGTCACAAAGTTAGTTTACAGCGAAGTCTTGTCTGGAATTCAGATTCCTTATTTCTGTCCCATCACGGGACTCAATAATTGATCTGTAGATTTGGTTCACTTGTAAACACCCTTTAGTACACTCTATACACTGTCACTATAATTTTCCTCATCCAGAACAGGCTCCCACTCTTTTTGGCATATGCACAGCCTAATATTCTTTCAAGGCTAGTTCAAGTCCTTCTTTCCTCATGAATACCTGGGTACCATACCACTTCCACTTGAATTCTTTTATTTGGTAGTAAAGGAAAAGAACTCCATATGACTAGAATTGGGGATATTTTGATACAGAATCACTTATTGAGTGCCAATATCACCTGATTATAAGCTCCACGGAAGCAGGGTTCATATTTATCTTCTTTCTGCTCTATGCCCACATATCACAGTGCCTGGCACAAAGGATGAACTCAATAAATATTTGCTGAATGAATGAATGATCTTTTCAACAAGACAGTTGCTCTTTAAAATCAGGGACTATGTAGTTAATATTCTGTAAAGATCCCAGCATGTCTGGCACAGAGTGGCACTCATTAATATTTGTCGGCTGATTTGCGATATGCTGTATATGTAAAAGGGAGATTTTTTTCTTAGGGCTTGGTGATAACCGTTCACACCTGGTCCAATTCACATCCTGCATTATCTCTTGTGTGCTTCCTAGCTCTGTACAAGTAAACCATGCAGAAGGAAGAACAATTAATTGGTATCAACCAGACAGTATACTAGAGACTAACACTTCCTTCCCTGCACCATCCTTGCTGGTCTCTGACTCATTAAATTTGGTTGGCTTGCTCCACATCTGGAGTTGCCTGGTTCTTAGAACCAGGAGGATGTAGCCCTGTCCCTGCAAGCAGACTTTAACCAGAGCCTGATTCCATAAAGATCCTGGACTGTGAGATTCATTGTCATGGAGAACTTGAGCTGGTCAGGGGCCTATTTATGCTCATAATTGTTAGGCTGAGTTCTGAAAACCTGTTACTAGATGTACAGTACTATATGGCTTGGCTATTGTAGCCACCTGTTGTGTTAGTGATTGATTTAAAAATAACATTAGTTAAATCAATTAAAATAAAATTGTTTTTTAACTATTCAAAGTTAGCCTACTAATAAAATAATAAGGGTAGCCTAGAAACTCACATCCCACATATTAATTTAAAGTAAAACACTTTTTTAAGTGTATTTTTTAAAGATGAGAAATAACAAAGTTGTGCAATTTAGAAACATAGGGAATGTTTTTTTAATAAACCAGTAACAATATTCTTTAAATCTTTAAATACCTCTTAATTATTTTCTTGGATTGGTAACAGTGTTGCCTGCAATCCCCTCCCCACTCCCATGGCAGCCTGTCCATCATTGTAGCCCCAGGGAAACAGGAGAGCAAAGGGCAACTTGAAGAGAAGAAAACAGCATGGAGAAGCCCTGCAAACTGAGCTCTTCCAGTGCTAGGAGGAGGGGACACTATAGAAAGAGAAGCAGGGCACCATGTCCTTACTTCTTCACAATTGCCTCAACATCCAGCCTCAAGTGGGAGAGTGATAAAAGAATATAAACCCCCAGTAGGAAGAATGGCTACAAGCCACTGAGGATACAGCCTCACAGGGTGTTCTGGCACACATGCGTGGACACTGCTGAAGATGGGGAATGGCCAAGAGAGGGCCATGATCATTCTCTAAGTGCCTCCCAGCCTCCTCGTATGGAGAAGCCCCTGCTCCCACATCAGGGTCACCTTGGGGTTCATGGAAGAGTTGCTATGTTTAGGTCAGGGTGACACCCTGGTGATGACAGCAGTTCCCGTGGAGTGGACAGCTGAAGGAGGTACCCAGAAGGTAAGAAGCAGCAGAGTCTTGAGGGTCTATTGTGCCAGTGAGAAAACAGTGGGTCAAGTCAGCAAAGTGATGCCACAGGGCTCAAAACACGCTGCAGAAACAGTTTGCAGGTTTTACCAGCCCTAAATCAGTGGTGGATGCCACAAGCTACCCAGCAAACAGGAAGACCAAAAGCAGCTCTAGGGAGGGTGGGGAAGACCCAAGAGGCAGGACGGGGACCTACATGTGGACAAGCTGCCTCACCTTACCTTCACCCATCAGGAGGGAAATATTAGAGTTCTCCTCACACAGATGCCACCTAGGCTAAGAGAAAGGGGAGCTGAGAAAACCCATGAAGAAAGAACATTTCTGTCAAAAAGATTGCAAACTGCAAAAAACAGATGGACCAAATACCTTTGACTATAAGTCTTAGTACTTATGCTCTACTGTCCTACCTCCCAGCCCCTAACCCAGCCAGCAGAGAACATGGATTTGTGTGGAAGTTTTGTTCTGTATAGAAACATTTGTAAAGATATTTTTTAAATAGCAAAGTTTTAGAGTACAATTTTCACCCTATCCATTAGCAAAATTAGAAACTCTAAAAGCCAAACAGATGACAATGGTGCTCAGTAATATGGTGACCCACCCTTCATAAATCTGTGAATATGAGCTGTTTGTTTTCCAGTTTAGTGCGTTATGAAGGTGACCAGGAAGAAAGCTGGAGCAGGGACCAGGACGACTGAGCAAACAAGGCCATCCTAATTCCGAAGTTAAGAGTGTCCTTAAAGACAAATTAAATCTAATGATAGGTGAAAGGTTTGTTCTGTTGTATAACTTGTAATCAGAGACAGTCACTAACGGGTCCCATTCACTATAATTTTATGTTATTTTAAAAGCTAAATCACAAGACATGAAGCTCAAATACAAAGAAAATAATCAAATGCACTCTTATAGTATATTACCAAGTCGATACTTGAGGAGGATTAAATAAGATTAAAGACTGTCATAAACATGGTAATTATACTTAGTAATGAATTTTGTGATAATCTTTATTCTCCAGGTGAGAGCTGATTTGATTAACCTCTGTGCACTTCAGGATTCTGGAAGATTTCCTAGTCCCTGAAGCTGCAGGTGTGGTCACCAGCAGAGGCGAAACCCTTACATGTTTAGGAAGTAACCTGATCCCCTGTGGTCTCTTCTATGCATAGCAATAACCCCAACGTCCAATATAGTCAAATTCAGAGTTAGTGAGACTAATGACTGGATAGCAGCAGAATCTATCAAGGACCTTTCATCTATCAGGCAAATAAATTCAACCGAGTAGTGAAGGTCAATTCAATTTAGCACTCATTGATTATATATCTATTATATGTAAGACACTGTGCTAAATATTGAAAGAAAATGCTATAAACTGTGTATAATTAAATAGTGGTCATGATGTAGTACAAATGTGTATATTTAATGGTTGCAGTAAATCTAAATTCCCAATGCATCCTCTTTTCTCTAAGTGATGAGAGCAAAGAAAAATGACTAAAGTGCCATTAGTTACACATTTGGGCACTTTAAATCTGAATTGTATATAAAAATAGTTTGAAAGGCTGTTGCTTAATTTAAATGCAAAATAATGTAGCAAATTATTTATTATTCAGCTTTTCTTGTTCTTGGTAATGCAATGACTATGATCCTCAGGCAGAAACCTGATAGATTCTCTGACATAAAACTTTTTTCCACAGAAAAGACATTTTAAAGTCATTTCAGGTACATGAAAATAAGGAACCATTCATTAACTGTGGCAGAGTGCCGGTTGTTTCCTAGCATCTACTTTGCCCTTCTTTCAACAGAACCTTGATTATCAGCCAGCACCAATTAAAAGCTACAGTTCCAAAAATCCCCAGTTAGATGTGGTTATGTGACTAAATTCTGGCCAATATATTCAAAAAGAAGTCCTTTCTCCCTCCTGCTGATAAGAGGTGGATTAATGGCTGGAGCTCAAGCAGTCATTCAAATTGGACCATGAGGCACTACTACTAAGGGTGACAGACATAGCATCAATGTCTGATGATTAAGCAATGGCCAGATCAGCCCTGGACTGCTGCAGAGGAGACACTGTTCCATAACATGACCACTGCTTGTCCCACAAGCTGGAATTGAGGTTGCTTTCTGCAAATCTCCTTAGAGACTAGATTGTATGATCATAATTGATGTTCATGGTGACATATATCAGCAGCTCTCCGTTGACTTCTGTTATGTTCTGGTTCCTGGAAGAGGTTGTTGTCCTCACCTGGTCAAACATGTAAAGCGATTTTCTATACTTGGCAGCTTCATGTACTAGTACCTCCTACTGTTCCCACTTTTTATGCTATGTAAGTCTTTGGCACCTGCCAGGCAGCATGGGGATCCTTTCTATCTTGCAGTTGCCCAAGAGATGCCTCATATGTAAGTATCCTTTAATAAACTCGATTTAATTACTAGTCTGGAGTGGTCAGCCTCTTCCTTAAGTTGTTTCCTAACCTTCACTTACAAAGGTAGATTTTCAGCCTTGGGGATTTTCCCACTAACAATTGGTGAACAAGATAATATACTGAAGAAAAGGATCTTGTGAAAGACACATACGTGAGAAAAATTCCTGGTTGACCATCAACCTTCATGTGGGGAGGGGTGGCCCATGAGCTAGATACATATGGACTGTTGCATGAATGTGGGGATTCCCCCAAAACATCAGCTGTGCATTCATTTGAGGAACTATGCATTACACGCTGTGGCAAAGAAGGAAGACTTATGGCTGCAGCTGTGGGCTGGCCGCCCTTATGGGTGGTTTGGCTGACCGCGGACACCCAGCTAGAGGCAGAATCCAGGGTTAGAAAATTACAGAAATAAGTGAAACTTAAAAAGTATATTAGAATATCTACAACTTTGTTAGCATCAGAACTGGATGATAAAGGTTGGAGGGTGTCAGGGTGGTGGGGAGAAAAGATCTTTTGAATGGATACTGTTATAGGAGAAACTCCCAGAAACTTAGTTCTTCTTGCCAATGCAGTAAAGAATTACAGATCAGCAAGCCTATTTTTGTGCAGACAAAATTTATTGTAAGTTTTAATGGGAGAGCAAAAGCAAGGGTGGCAAGGGCAAGGTGGCCAGAGGCTGGGTGACCTGGGTGGCCAGTGGACCCCATGTGGCAAGATAGGGACAGCAGAGACAAGAGAGCAATTCCTTTGTTCTGAGGACTTATGCAGTAGGTCAGATGGAGGCGAAGAAGTAACACATTGATTGATGGGTAAAGGTAGTGCCAGCTTTCCTGAGCAGACATGACTACCCAAATGTAGGTATGGGTCTGTTAGCCCAAATCCCCGTCTTGCTCTAGACTCTATTTGTGCATATTGTATACATGACAGAGGACAGGCAATTAACCAAACTTGTTTTATGGGCTTTTATTTGGCACTGCGAACCTCCTCTCCTTCTCCCTTCTAGGCCTTGGGATGAATGCACAGTCTCAAGGTTTCCTTTCCCAGCTAGTGGAGATGACTTTCAAGGGCTCCCCACTCCTGCACTACCATAGTTTTGCTGGTGTCATTCAGAATGCCTGGCAGTCTGATTGAATCAGGCTGAGGATTACTGGGTCCTCGGGGAGACATATCTTCCTTTGCTTTTAGCATCTTGTATTAAGTTCTTTGTTAGATTGCAATGGTGAGGGCCTGCCTTTATTTCCCCTCTGGCTACTCATTCCTAGCTGCTACTATAACATTCACCCCTCAAGTAATAGGAATGCAAATCTTTGGGGATTTTGGGCTCAGGACTGCTGAGTCAATGGGCGGAACATGTCTCCCTCCTCCTCCCTGCCTTGGTTTGCCATCTGTTCTACCTAACAAAATCACTGCTGGTGTGGAAGCCATGAGGTTTCTGTTTGCATCTCTTTGTATGTTCATGTGTGCCTATCTATGTCTTTAATCTATGTGGTATTTTATACCTGCAAATGGTATTGCTAACTTGTAAAAGAGCCAAGTTTAATTGGCTTAAAGGAATTGAGTACTATATAAACTAGGGATTGGGTACTCTAAAATTTTCAGAAATATAGAAATTAACTGAAATGCTTTTCAGGATCATGTGGTATGAGAAATATTTGATATTAAAGTTACTTTAAGTTTGTTGCTTTAGTTAAAATAGACATCTTCAGAGTTATCAAAATTAAATATAACTTTATTTTACCTAGGCTTAAAAATGTACCAGCAAAAGTAGTAATTCAGAGTGATGGCTGGTTTTGTCTAAAGTCTCATAAATTTTTTGTAAGTAACCTAAATATAATTAAGAACCAATAAATTAAATAGATTTAAGTAGAATAAAAGGTTTTAGGGGAAACATTTAGCAATAGTTGTAGAGATTTGTGGAAAAGAAATTTTGGGGGGAAATTTTAATGTGTGGTCAAGCCACTACGATTAGAATGGATTTATTGAGTGAGGGGCTTTAAATATCAAAAGCAAGTTGATGCAAAGTTAGAGTTGCATTCTCTTATCTTCCGTTCAAAGGACAAAATTATTTTAGACTGTGGTTCTTTTCCTGATAAAATACCATAAAATTCTGCTTAGAAAGCAAAGATTCTATGTGTATCAAATAATTTTCTGCGTTTTAGGTTGTCTTCATCAGGTCTTTGACTACTTAAAAAATGCAATCATCTCAATAGTAAATGCTAACCTTTCCTATTTGAAATGCACTAGCTGACTTTCATAAAAAGGCAGCAGCAACAAAATCTATAAAGATGGTGTTACATACGGATAAAGCCCATTCTGCTGTAACAAAAATGAGCTCTTGTTGCCAGACTTTGTCCAACCTGATGTCCTTGTAACATGGCAACAGTCTGATCCTGAACCAGGGAGATTAAGATGGGTAAACAGTGGTTTGTTAAGTAAATAGTTGGGGCTGTGGGAAAGCCAAGATGGCTGCCTGGTTCTTCCAGGCTCCCAGGCAAACCCTATTTTTCAGTTTTGCATTCCTTCATAAATCATAGTGCATTTAAGCTGGGCTTCATTACACTGCCACTAAGTATGGGTGGTGGTTGTGTATTTTCTGGATGTGTGGAAGCCTTTTCCTGCTGTAAGACTGATGTTCTCACAGTGACAAAGAAATTGTTAGAAAACATGTTTCCCACCTGGGTACACCTTCCAAGTGCTCCCTCAAGGCTATTTACATGGCCCCACCATGCTCCATGGGATGGTGGCTCAGGACTGTCATTGTTTTCCTTCCCAGCCTCTGTGAATCTCAATACATTGATGACATAAAGTTTACCTCTGTTGCAGAAAACCTTACAGGTCTTGCCGAACCCTCCACAACAGAGAAGATGGGCAGTAAATCCACACAAATTCCAAGGCTCAGGCACCACACTAAAGCTCTTAGGAGTCATATGGCCGGGTAAGGCCCACATTGTCTCTGAGGCCATCATAAACAAACTTGAGCCTACCATATACCAAAAAATGTGAAAAGGGTACAGGCTTTTGTGGAAATTTGAGAGTACTGGTGAACATGTATACTCAGTGCAATGCTTTCGTCCATTATGCTTCTTAGTTAAAATGGACATATGTATGGGACTAGGGAGCTGAGCAACAGGGTGGCTTTGAGAATGCAAAAATACTAAACAAAGCGATTGAAGCCCTTGGAATCTCCTAGGTCAGGCTACAATTTGAAATAGACAGTTTGGTAATCCCTAAAGACATAGGCTGGGCATTATGCAATGCCCCCCCCCCCAAAAAAAAAAAAAAAACAGCAAAAGGGAGAGGGCTCCTTGAATTTTGGTCACAATTGTGGAAGGGGGAAGAAACCAGACACACTCCAACAGAACAGCAATGATTGGCAGTATATACAGTGCTCCTGCAGGTGGAGCCTCTCACTGAAGAGCAGCCAGTTCCAGTAAGAACTTCCCTTCACAAAGGGGTGGATAGACAGCATGTTCCACGGAGCTGCCCTTGCCAGGGCTCCGACTCCTGCACTGACGAAACTGCATGCCTACCTAAGCAGAAGACTACTCTATCAAATAGGCCTTTGTTTTTAGAGCTGTAGTAATTATTAGGCCCTGTTGAATATGAGACCTCCAATCTCATCTCTGTGTCAGACCCTGCAACCTGAAAAGAAGGAATGGGGAGAGTTTCAGCTAGAGCTTGCTCTCCTGACAGTTCTAGCCTAGGTCATCCATCTACCTGGATGACAGTGATATCCGACTGTCCACTGACACCATTTGGATGGAAACAAGAACAAGCCACAGCAGTCGGTTGTCTGGTTGTTAATCACATGTGAACTTTCACATGTGAACTTTGGTTACTGGTCCTGTGTACTAACAGTTGGGCAGATTTCTTTTCTTTTCTTTTTTTTAAGATTTTATTTATTTGTATTTTTAGAGAGGGAAGGGAGGGAGAAAAAGAGAGAGAGAGAGAAACATCAATGTGTGGTTGCTGGGGGACATGGCCTGCAACCTAGGCATGTGCCCTGACTGGGAATCGAACCTGCGATGCCTGGTTCGCAGCCCACACTCAATCCACTGAGCTACACCAGCCAGGGTGACAGATTTGTTTTCTTCACCCAAGGATAAGTTTATCAATTTTAGAAAGATAGGAAGGGAAAGGGAGAGAGAGAGGAAGAGGGAGAGGGGGAGATAAAGAGACATCAATGTGAGAGAGAAACTTCAATCAGCTGCCTCCCATATGCACCCTGACCAGAGATCGAACACACAACCTAGGTATGTGCCTTGACTGGGAATCAAAACTATAACCTTCTGCACAGGACAAGGATTCAACCACCTGAGCCATCCAGCCAAGGCCAGCTGGGCAGTTTTAAAGGGACTGATGTTATGGCTTGGACAATGGAAAAGTCGGGGTGGATGATTATAAACAAACCTTTATGGGGACAAAGGATATTAGGGCTCCCTCACAAGAGCCTGAGGCAGATATGTTATCTTCCATGTCCCCGCCCATAAGGCATCTACATCTCCAGGTAGTCAGGAAGAAGATGCCTTGGTAAAAATGCACACTCTAGCAACTGACCTGTCAGTACACACTGTGGATTAAGTTTGTAGAGAGAGTGAGAACAGTAGTGCCTAGGTAGGGTGGTGCATAGCTAAGGAGGCAGGGCTGCCTTTACAATATACTGATCTGATTAGTGTAGCTATTGGGAGGTTCCATCTTCCATATAACCCACAGACAGCTAGGTTGTCTGTAAAACAAAAAAACAGTGTCCTTAAACAATAAATATAGTTGGCCATGTATGTGACCAACTCATGGGGTGTACTGCCTCATACACCAGGCTGGGAACTCAGGCTGAGGCATCCAATATGGTAAAGGTGTGGAAAACAAATGACACAGTAATAGTCCTGACATTTGCCATAGACCAACAAGCTATGGTAATGAGGGCACCAAGTCCTGTTGGAACAAGGACAACTTACTGGAATCTGCAATGAGACTCTGCATTGGGATGGGTCAGTTATCTGGGTGGGGAGGAACTGTTCAGTCTCCAGTGTGATCCTGTCATCTAATGAAGTCAGGACCTATGGAGACATGCTTATATGGACTAGCACACACACCGCTGAAAGAGTGGAGATGATAGGCATCCTAGTCTGGCATGTTCCTCATCCTATTAACCTCCTTATACCAGAGAACAGCACTTATCCCCAGCCAGCATTCATGGTTTATACATCCTGTCCAGGTTGATCTGGCTACATTAATATCCAAAGATCAGGCTTCAAGTGGAGAGGGGCATGTGCTGGGGGGGCAGGCACATGTACCATTATTCAAACTTAGTGTCATATTTTTATACCAGATAAATCTGCTAATAGTTCTTCTTTGTCAACAAATACAAAAACTCAAGTAAATGCTTTAAATAATCCAGCCTCAAGCCTAGGTGACCTACTAAGTCACTGGTTGGTTCTGGGGTGGGGACATGATGGAAAAAAATAATTAATAATACTTAGACTGCTTCTTTTAATTTGTCTCTTTTCTTGTATGTCTCTGTACTGTTGCTGCAGACTGTGTTCCCAATGCAGTCAACCAGCAACTCAGTGAGCTACTCCCAGGCTGCTGAAGCCCCTCCCTGGCCACTCAGGGCACCTCGCAGAAGAGGGGCATGCTAGCTTGTGAGAGCTGGTCATAAGGGGTTGAGAATGTAGGACAGACTGTCCCACAAGCTGGACCTGGGCCAGAATGGAGGTTGTTTTCTACTAACCCGCCTTAGAGACTGGTCATAACTGATGCTCATTCTGACACAAATCAGTAACCCTCCCTTGTCTCCTGTTCTACGCAGGTCTGGAATAGGTTGTTGTCCTGGTTGGTCAAGCATGTAAAGTAATTTCCCGTACCTCATAACATAAACATACTAGTACCCATGACTATTCCCACCCTTTACCCTATCTAATCCTTTGGTGCCTGCCAAATGGTGCAAGGATCCATTTCATCTTGCAACCACCTAAGACATTCCTCTGTGCAAGTTTCGCTTAATAAACTACTAATTATTAGACAGGAGTGGCCAGGCTCTTCCTTCTGTTGTTCCCTGCCCTCTGCTTACGGTGGTAGATTCTCAGTCTCAGGGCTCTTCCCTGGGTCTGTGTGAAGTAACAATGGCCTAAATGCAGAATTTACATAAGCAGAACAGAAATATGCTTTCACATTCATTTAGCCATTATTATTTTGGATTTTACTGCAGCCAACCGAAACCTAACACACTAGTAAAGCCACCCCATTAGCCAGAGAAAATTCTGGGCAGTCGCCAACAGGAAACCTAAAGTAATGCAGAGAGAGGCCATAGAAATAAAAGGGAACTAATGATGTTTTCATTATGTCTAGCTCGAAATGAATCAATTACCTAAAATGTGCAGTCCTCAAGGCTTCAGAGTTTGATATAGCGCACTGTTTGGGGGGCCCTACCGTAGGTTGTGCCCAGATCTACAATGATGATTTCAATTTGTTTGTGTGTAATTTTCCCAAAATTTGTCCAATATTTCTGCATGTTCGAAGAGAAGTGGTATATAATTACACCACTGTGCAATACAATCTTGCTGCCTCCCCATACTGGATGTAAAACCCAGATGGTGGCATTGAAAGGAGTTTAGAAACTGACATCATAAAAGCTGGGCTTGAAACTCAACACACTCTAAACCTGGACAAGCTTGCTTAAATTTTGTAAATCTCAGTACCTTCCTCTATGATATAGAGACAGTGAACATTGGCCCCACTTCCCTCTAGGGGACAGTGAAAAGAAATAAATATATGTTAAAGTGTTATCATTGTCACTTTGATTTCAACTTTCTGGGGCAATTACCTTTAAAAAACAACTTTTTGCCTACATTAGCTTCCTTTCTCTAATCATCTCATTTTTATAATTCTGTAGAAGAATTTTGTTTTTACGATGTCTGAGTTTTTATGAAGTTCATGTATGTAAGTATTTAGATTAGAGAATATTATTGAGGATGAGTATTTGGCTAACTTAAAACTCCTTTTGAAACTAGCAAATAAGAAGCACTTAGGTATTGAAAATAAAATAAACGAACTAATTATAGAAGAATTTACAATTAGACTATTGATTAAAATATAAACTGCACAGCAAATTTTTTTAACCTGAGGCTAAATATCCAGACATTTCATACAGCAGAAATTATTTTTACAGCATTGAACAATTATCAAAGGTCATAAAAATGAATGTACTTCAATGAAATTTGAAGTATATTGTGAGCTATCAAAGAAATATTACCAGCCAATGAAAACAAAGTCTTTAATTAACTGAAGTGTACCATATCACAATCTTATTAATAGTAGGGAGGTTCATAGTAATAAAAACACTAGGTTATCTGAGAAGTGTCTACCTGGAACAGAAAAAGAAAGGTTATAACTCCATTTCACAGATAATAAAGGCTGAAAAGGAAGAAGATTATTTGAACTTCATTGTCTAGACTGCCTTCTGGATTGTGAGGCACTTCACAGGCTCCCTTCTGATTTGTATCTAGCTGAGCTGGGGCTGCCATTTATTTAGTAACGAAACTCACTTTACCTCAACTCTGCCTCTCTCTCTCTCTGTCCTCCCTCCATCCTTCCCTCCCTCCTCCACATGTACTCTTAGAACTTACCCTCTTCCATATGACCTCGAAAAGAGAGACACTCTACAAGGACGTGAACTTGGGGGTTGGCACTGGCCTCACAATTCAGAGCGGACAACAGTACAAGGAAACAAGGGGAGGGGATGCTGACCTATAAATGTTACATTCTCATCCCACTGCTTCCTCTTTGAAAACCCATCCACTTGCCACTCACCATCAGCAAGGCTGATCCGTGGGACGTCCACTTTCCAAACTCTCAGACTTCCCTTATGTACTTGCTTTACTTCTTTTATTTTTTTCACACCTACTTTCAATATTATCTGAGCAGGAAGGTGAGGAAACTGAGGGTGTATGTGGAGTGAGAAGGCAGAAGAGAAGGTGCCCAAGGAGTGAGCACGTGGAGACCTTGGCACCAGTCTTTCTGGGAACTGTGTGGAGATTCATTTCGTGCCTCAGTCTCTGATGTGGGCCCAGAAAACTGTAAAAGGGGCCACACTTGCTTCAGGCATCTGTTTTCCCCTACCGGTACCTTATCTCCCAAACTGCCCCTCTCTCAGCCCTCTTGCCTTTCCTTGATTTTTCTTAAAAAAAAATCTTATCCCCAAATCCTCATTAAAGCTTACTGGTTCTATGTTTCATTCTTGTAAGGTCCTTCTAAGTGGTTAGACCTAATGAAATAATTGTTTCTGAGACATTAGAAAATGATAGTACTTTACTGTGTTATTTTTACTCAGGTACTACATTTACTTTCTCAGAGGGGCCTTCCATATAATTTTCTTAAAAAAAATTACAATTTCAGATTTTAGGTCCTATAACAAAATGTCCAAAACCCACAATATAAATAACTGCTCTACTGTAGGCAGAATTCTTTGAGGTTAATTCTATCAGATACTTGAGAATGAATTCCATTCACCTTACTTAGTTTTCCTCTTCCATAACAGTACACATGAAGCCCCTCAGTGTTAAATTCTCCTCTCCTCTAACACTGAATGTGGACGTTAGAGCTGGATGTATTTACTTCCCTCCCACTTCCTGAGTCTTTTAAGAACCTCATCCTTTCTCTTCTGCTCAGAGCAACACACTCATCTTTTACTCATTGATTTTTCAGTATCAGTGTCCTACCTCTGACCTGTCTTTGGTTTGCTTTGCAAAGGGCCTGCCTGCATGTGGGACTGTGGTCCTATCACATGTGCGATGGGACATATGATAGGAGCTAGAAGGTCCTAGTGCTAGACTCACTTTCTCAGAAATTCACGACGATGGAAAAGTGAACTGGTCTTAGGCAGAAATCTACATTTTGTACAGTTAGGGGAAAACATCCGACACGTGTTAGATTTTCTTTTTGCTGCAGCGACCCCGTTTATTAAGTCTCTGCCTGAAAGGCCCAGAGGAGCCTTTCAGGAATGACGAGGGAGGCTGCTCAGGTGGGATTTTGGATGTTGGAGTCTGAGGTCTGTCGTACCCTCCTCGAGGGTAACTTGTCCCCCTGTGTGGCCCAGCACAGTAATAGGCAGACAGGAGAAGCTGAATCCAAGCTGGCTGAGTGAGTGAACGAAAGCCCGAATGAGCTGAGTAAATGATAACTAGGATTACCTTGGGAAACGCGGTCTAGGGATATGAGCACCTGCCAGGAGCAGGAAAGTGTCTCCAAGTGTCCGCCTACATGGCCTTGGAGCCATGCTGACACTTCTCAGTTCAGCTTCTGAGAAATGTCAAAAGGAGGTGGCCTGAATGTGTTTATCTTGAAAGGCTCTCAGTTCTTGGGAAGGAAGTGTATTTTTCACCGTTTATCAGCCTCAGATTCCATGGCTATATACTGAAAGGGGCAGGAGCAAGCATGTGGGGTCCAGAGCTCAGACTGCTTAGCCCGGGTAGCAGAAGGCTGCCCTCCCGCTCACCCCACCCTGCCAACCACAGCAGCCCTGCTCTCTGCTAGCCTGGACTGCGAGCTCTCAGCCTGCCTGTTCTCTAGTTAAGGCCATTCCACAGACATAGAAATCAACACAGACAAGGTTTCCCCTTCATGTTATGTTATAAACTTAACACAAGTGTAACAAGTATTACATTCACTGTGACTAATAGAACACCCGATTTAAAATTCTGCCAACAATGGTACTAAGAGAGCTTCACTGGAAAGAGAAAAGAAGCTTTTAGAGTAACACATATGCCATCATCTCTAATTTCCATCCCTTACTGAAATCAGCCACTGTTTGTTGAGATGTGCACTACATATCTAGCACTGTGATAAATTCTGCAAGCCCTAATTTTTTCAACTAAAACCTCTTCTTTGACATCATTGCATGTTCGATTCATACTGCTTATACTGTGATTATTAAAATAAATTTCAAAGATATTTCTGTGTAAAGTACGTGTCTATACTTCAGAGTCTTCAATGACTTGGAGGCTGAGGGTCTGGGGAAGGGAGGAAACAAGAGGGTCTGTGACACTGAGGTTAAAAAGATGTGGTCTCGCGTTCAAGG
Organism: Tonatia bakeri; assembly: GCA_004024845.1. NCBI lineage: Eukaryota > Metazoa > Chordata > Mammalia > Chiroptera > Phyllostomidae > Tonatia > Tonatia bakeri. Next base: position 28,012 of record PVIA01004781.1, on the reverse strand, counting down.
ATCCTCTAACAGTTTAGTAGAGGAGCTAGAAGCCTGCACAGCTGATTAGAACACAAGTCAAGCAGTGCAGAAGTAAACACAGAGGTATAAATAAGGTATTCTGGGTGCACTAGAGAAGGAGTTGTTAATTCCAAATCAGGCATCAGGAAAGAATTCTTAAGCAGGTGCCATTTGAGCTGGGCCTTAATGAATGAGTAAAATTTTCTCAATTAAGAAAAAAGAATTTTCAAGCAAAGTAAATAATGGGAACAGAATTATGAAAATAAACACTGTGTGTGAGGAAAGGATTCCCAAAAGACTGGGATCAGTTGGCAGATAATCCTGGAAAGGTGTGTTGGGACCAGTTTACCGAGAGCTTTGAGTAAGTGAATGCATGCAGACTTTGTACAGTGGGCACTGGGGAAACATCAAAATGTTTTGAAGATACTGCTATTATCTCTACTCCCCAAATGAGAAAACTGAAGCTTAGAACAGGTCAGGAACTCACTCTAAGGCAAGCGTGGAAGTGAGAGCTGAGCTGACGCTTACCTCTGAAGTCCAAACACCACACTTTTTCTTTTCTTTTTTTGAAATACGATTGACATAAAATATTGTTTCAGGTGTAACACATAATAATTTAACATTTGCATTTATCATGATACGATCACCACAATAAGCATAGTTAACATCTGTTGAAAGGAAGGAAGGAAGGAAGGGAGGGAGGGAGGGAGGGAGGGAGGAAGGAAGGAAGGAAGGAAGGAAGGAAGGAAGGAAGGAATGGAGGGAGGGAGGGAGGAAACAACAGGCCCCACATGGAGTCATTTGCCAGAAGCCCCACCTCGGCAACCCCAGACTTCATTCCTAACCCACGTGCAGTTTCAGCCTCTCTCAGCAATGTCACTTTAACCAGTCGATCTGGAACCATCTGCTCAACACTAGTGAGGCAATCTGCCTGACAGACCCCTTGCCTTCCCCTAAAGGAAGGTGACCTTGCCTGAAACTATTCACTCTTTGGTAAGAACTTCCTTATCTGAGCCCCATTCCACATGTATTTCAAATCCCTTGAACTCTTTTCCACCTGCTAGATGGGATGTTGCCCATGAATTATCAAATAAATAAAGCCAATAAGATCTTTAAAAGTTACTCAGTTGACTTTTGTTTCTTAACACATCCATCACCACACACAGTTAATTTTTTTTTCTTGTAATAAGAACTTTTAAGATCTATTCTCTTAACAAGTTTCAAATACACAATACAGTAGTGTGAACTATGGTCACCATGCTGTACGTTACATTGCCACAACATATTTATGTTAGAACTGGAAGTTTGTATCCACCTGGTCTTACTTTTTTATTTATAAAGTGGAACTAATAACAATACTCCCTTATCTACCTAAACGGTTTGATCAAATAAAACTACAGAAGCTAAAATGCCTTAGAAATTATAAAAGATTTTTGCAAGTGTTATCAGTATTGTTTTGTTGTTATCACAATTACAAATAATATTACTCCTGAAGGTAGCATAAATGTATTTGGTAAAAGCAAGTAGTATTATTTAAGGTTAATAATGGCTATAAATTTTTGAGTTCCTACTGTGCCTTATGTATACATTACCTTATTTCCTTCCACCACCCTGTGGGACAGGTTTCATTATCTCTAATTTATAGGTGAGTAAACAGAGGTAGAAAGAGATTAACAAACTGCTCAGTCACACAACCAGTAAGTCGAGCACCAGGCTTCAATTCTACCTCTTTAAATTCCCAAACTTCCCATAAAGTGACTCATCACCTTCCTACAGATGTCACAAACCTTTCAGTTTGCAGTGTCACACTGGTAGGATGTCTTCAGAAAGCAATTAGTGATAGCAATAATTTCAACACTTCCATTAAGATGTCAGCATCTGCTTCTGTGTTTCAAAGGTGACTGTTTCTAACCCTGTTAAGGATGCTGTTGAGTAAAGAAGTGGTATATTTCCTTTAGGCTTGATTTAACTGGAAAACTGGATCTATTCCACAACACTCTCTGAAATGAAACAATGTCTTTCTTTAATAATAATTCTTATGTTAATCAAAACAAAATAAAAAACCCCAAACTTCCTAGTTATGTGGGGGTATTGGTTCCTTACATTTATTTCAAAATTTAAAAGCTTCCCTAAAGACTTGTCAAATCATTTGTTTCTGTATTTTAAAGTATATTTCTCTTTTCTTCTGGTCATAAAACTTTAAAAATCACTAAGTAGGGCCAGTAATATATACAGATTGATGAACATTATTCATGCTGAGCTTATTCTAAAATATGTTTTATACAGAGTAAAAATGACCATAAGCTGAGTTTGACCAAATGTGTATTCTTGGAAGCTTCTCATATTCAACAAAGACAATTTGATACTCCAGCTAAAGAAATTATTGGTGATAATGGCCACCAAATAGTCTGATTTAAGTACTGGAAAATAATTGCTGTTGCTCTTTTTTACAACATTTTTGCTGTTTTTCTGAATAGAGTTTTCAAAAAATGTTGTAAACTGATAAGGTGAACGGAGAGACTTTGAAGGGCTAGCTTTGAGATGAGGTCTAACTGCCATTCAGTAAGTGTGGCAGAAGGAAGACTACACTGTGTGTGAAGGGGGAGGAAGACTACAAACTACGTGTGAGGGAAGATAAAGACTATGTGTGCAAACCACGTGTGCAAGGATTTGAAGCAGAGCACTAAGTTCAATTCCTAAATTCAGACAAATTTATTTTTCACCCATTTCAAATATTATAGCCATTTCATGACTATTTTGATGCATAAAATCATAGAATTCTAAGTAGGAAGCTATGAAGAGGTCTGTGTTCCTCTTTCTACAGAAGACTACCTTGTGATCTCCTAGTGTTTGTTGATTTGCAGTAATTCGAGACTCATAACTTTGTAAGGTAAGCCTTTCTACCTTAGACCATGTGGATTTGGCTTCTCTTTAGATTAGGTCAAAATCTTTCTGTAGTGTTTTTTTCTTGTAACTCAGGGAGTCTCACAATAGTTCTTAGATGCAGCCAGGTTTGAGGAGAAACTTGCAAAGACAAGTACTTATACGAAGGTATTAATCAAAACATTTACAATGGTTAAATTTGAGTGTGGTGTAAAGGAAATTTTTCTTTGATCTTTATGTTCTGCATTGCCTGAATTTTATTCATGAGTATATATTCTACTTAGAATGAAAAGAAAAAGCAAAGTTATTGACACTTTGGGAAGATATTTAAGTCCTAAAGGTAAGGAATGAAAATTGATACTTCACCTTGAAGTATCAGAGTCTTAAATCTGGAAGCCATGAGTGATGACCCTCAGTCCCTTAGGATCTAGGCCCATATGCCAGGGCCTCATTTTAAAGATCTGTGAATGACTGCATAAATAAAGCAGCCACTTAATCGATGATCAAAATTTATCAAAACCCAACATAAATAGTCCAATTCTCATTTTTTTCTTGGAGATATAGTCATCACCAGAGAAGTCACAGTTCCACGAAGGCCCAGCTTGTCACTGCTCTCATTCCAAGTACTAAGAGGAAAAGTATCACTTCAATTTTAATTTAAACTGATTTAATGCCTCCTTTTACTGTGTTTTCCCCAAATGCATCCCAGTTCAAATATTCTCTGGTAGTCCTACTTTCTAATGACTGGACTACTAGAGAATGTGAATGACCTTAAGGTGCCCAGAAATAAACTATTGTCCTGTCTGGACCATACTAACTCTAAGAGTTTTGCACATGAAATGATGATGATGATGATGGAAATTGGCATGTAGACCAAGTGGTTGTACACGTTCTGTCTTCTATTATTTACAGCCATGCTGTAAACTAGAGGTTATTATCCCCAGAGTCCTTTCCCCATTAGGAAGTTCAGGTGGCAGGCACATGTTATACCAGTCTGTTTTACAGAACAGTGAGAGAGCATTAACCAGTTTCACCAGATCCTATTTGCTACTTCTCAGCCCAAAACTGCCATCCTGAGATACACTTCTCTGCTTGTAGGCCTTATTATTTATTTTTCCTGGGTTCCACTTAGGAAATTGTTATAGGGACTGTTTCAAAATACCTCTTCTGGGTTCCTCAAAAAATTAAAAGTAGAACTACCATATGATCCAGCAATTTCACTTCTGGGTATATATTTGATGGAAATAAAATCACTATTTTAAATAGATTGCACTCTCTTGGCATTATTTATAATAGCCAAGACATGGAAACAACTTAAATGTCCAACAACAGATAAGTGAATTAAAAAATGTGAGATACAGAGAACAGAATACTATTCAATCATAAAAGAGAAGAACATACTGTCATTTGCAATAACATGAATATACCTTGGGAGCCTTATGCTATGTGAAATAAGAAAAAAGCAAATACTGTATAATTTCACTTTCATGTGGAATTTAACAAACTCATAAAACATAAAACAAACTGTTGGTTGCTGCAAGAGGTGGAGGGTGAGGGAAATAGGTGATGAAGGTGACCAAAAGGTACAAATTTCCCATTATAAGTTCTGGGGATCTAATCTATAGATAGCATGGCGACCACAGTTAATAACACTGTGTTTACACAGTCATGAGCTGCTTAATGACAAGGACACTTTTTGAGAAGTGCATCATTAAGTGATTTGTCATTGTGCAAACCTCATAGAGCACACACTGACACAAAGATAGATGGCAGAGCCAAGTGCACCCCGAGGCTATATGGGTGGTACAGCCCATTGCTCTTCAGCTATAAACCTATACAAGCATGTCACTTACTATACTGTAAGCAATTATAGTAAGTACTTGGGTATTTAAACATATCCAAATAGATGACAGGTATAGTAAAGTACAGCATAAAAGAGTAAAAATCGGTACACCAATTACTTATACACATGAGTGAGTATAAGGCACTCACTATGAATGGAGTTAGCAGGACTGTGAGTTGCTCTGGGTGAGTGAGCAGGGAGGCATGTGAAGGCCTAAGATTTTGCAGTACACTACTGTAGACTTCGCAAACACTTAAGCTTCATGACATTTATAAAATAGCATGAGATTAAATTAGACACAAGAGAAAATAACTCAATCAAGAGACAAGAAATGCATGAGGCTTCTGTGGGCATAACCTGGCATAGTTTTACAGCAGAGGTTTTTTAAAGTAGAAAGAGTACACTCTATAAAATAACAATTAAAAAGTATAGTACAGTAAACATACAAACCAATAACATAGTTCTTTATTACATATGGCACGTAATGCCAAGTATTACATACTACATGTAATTGTATGTGCTTCACTTTTATGCCAATGACAGTGTAATAGGTTTGCTTTCACTAGCAGCACCATAAACACATGAGTTAACACATTGTGCTACGATGTTATGAGGGCTGCAGTATCACTAGGTGACACGGAATTTTCACCTCCATTATAATCTTATGGGACAACCAGAGTATGTGTGGTTCATGTGTGGTTCATTGCCTGAAATGTCTTTATGTGTCATGTGACTGTATTTGAAAGTTGCCAAGACGGGACTTCTGGCCAAGATGGAGGCGTAGGTAGACACACTGTGCCTCCTCGCACAACCAAGATAGAGACAACAATTTAGAAACAGAATAACATCCAGAACTGAAAGAAAATTGATCTGAATGGAAGTCAGACAACCAAGAAGTTAAAATAGACTCATTCATCCAGACCGGTAGGAGGGGCGGAGTCAGGCAACTGGGCGCGGGTTGCAGCATAGAGAACAGAGAGCATTGGGACTGGGTGTGTGAGGCATCCGGGGCACACAAGACCACAGTGGGTGGACCCTGAGCACGCAAGTGGCAGCTGGCAGACCCCGGCTGAGGGGTGGCAACCGGGCAGACCCAGTGAGGCAGTGATTGTAAAGCAAGGCAGTGCATGCAACCCAGGATCCCAGCACTGGGAAATAGAGCCTCAGGACACTGATTGAGGACACCTGTGGGAGCTGAGGCACACAGAGAGACTCCCAGCCTCACAGGAGAGATCCTTGGAGGGTCCTACAGTGTGCACAAGCCCACCCACATGGGAATTGGCACTAGAGGGGCCCAGTTTGCTCAGGGGAAGCAGTGGAAGGGACTGAGGTCCCATGGAGAGCAGAGCAAGTGCCATTGTTCCCTCTTGGACCCCGCCCCCACATACAACGTCACAACCCAGCGACAGGGGTGCCCCGCTCTGGTGAACACCTAAGGCTCTGCCCCTCATATGTAACAGGCACAACCAGACCAAAGGGGGCAAAAAAAAAAAAGAAAAAAAAAAGATTGCTCAAACAGAACTGAAAGCCCCACAGCCAGTTTTTTTGAGCGACCGAGAGATAGCCAACCTATCAGATGCACAATTCAAAGCACTGATGATCAGGATGCTCACAGAATTGGTTGATTTTGGTTGAAAATTAGATGAACAAATGAAGGCTACAATAAGTGAAATGAAGAAAAATGCACAGGGAACCAATAGTGATGGAAAGAAAGCTGGGTCTCACATCAATGGAGTGGACCAGAAGGAAAAAAAACCCCATACAACCAGAAAAAAATGAAGAAATAAGAATTCAAAAAAGTGAGGAAAGGCTTAGGAACCTCCAGGATATCTTTAAATGATCCAACATCCGAATTATAGGGGTACCAGAAGGAGAAGAGGAAAAGCAACCAGTGGAAAACTTATTTGAAAAAATAATAAATGAGAACTTCCCCATTCTGGCAAAAGAAATAGACTTTCAGGAAGTCCAGGAAGCTCAGAGAGTCCAAAGAAGTTGGGCCCAAGAAGGAACACACCAAGGCACATCATAATTACATTTGGCCCAGGTAAAAATGAAGGAGAGAATCCTAGAAGCAGCAAGAGACATGGAGACAGTAACCTACAAAGGAGTTCCTATGAGACTGTCAGCTGATTTCTCAAAAGAAACCTTGTAGGCAAGAAGGGGCTGGAAAGAAGTATTCCAAGTCATAATTGCCTTTTGCTCTATCCAGCAAAGCTTTCATTTAGCATGGAAGGGCAGATAAAGTGCTTCTCAGATAAGGTCAAGTTAAAGAAGTTCATCATCACCAAGCCCTTATTATATGAAATGTTAAAGGGACTTATCTAAGAAAAAGAAGATAAAAAACACGTACAGTGAAATGACAGCAAACTCACAATTATTAACAACCACACCTAAAACAAAAACAAAAAGAAACTAAGCAAACAACTAGAAAGAGAACAGAACCACAGAAATGGAGATCACATGGAGGGTTAGCAACAGGGGAGTGGGAGGAGGAGAGAGGGGGAAAGCGTACAGAGAATAAGTAGCATAGATGGTAGGTGGAAAATAGACAGGGGGAGGGCAAGAATAGTATGGGAAATATAGAAGCTAAAGAACTTATGACACATGGATGTGAACTAAAGGGGGGAAATTGGGTGGAGAGGGTTTGCAGAGTGGAGGGGAATGAAGGGGGGAAATGGGACAACTGTAATAGCATAATCAATAAAATATATTTTTTAAAAAAGTTGCCAAGACAGTACATTTTAAAAGTTCTCATCACAAGAAAAAAATGCAACTGTGAGGTGATGGATGTTAACTAGCCTTATTATGGTAATCATTTATATATGTATGATTATTATGGCGGTCATTTATATATATCTATAATCATTCTGTTCTGTCATACAACTTAAACTAATATAATGTCAATTATACCTCAATAAAAGGAAAATACATACATACATACATACATGAATAAATAAATGAAACAAAATGCCTCCTCTGTGCTACTGGAGTCATTTTCTAATATCAAAGACATACACTTCAGCCAGAAAAAAAATCGAATTAAATTTTCTTATTTTGCTGTTACTTGTTAGTTCTTCTATTCTTATGGTGTTGATCCATATCCCTATTTTCTTATCCTAAGTCTTGAGAAGGTTGGATAAAATGTGTCTGCTTGTGAAGAGATTCAGCCTCAGTTAATAACTGAGCCAACTTAACTTCTGAGCTTGGTTTTAATATTATTAATTTATATATTAATTGTAAATTAACATTATTGATTTATAACATGATAACAATAATTTATTGAATGCTTTATTAGTATTTGCATTCATTATTTCATGGAAAGTTTATAATTTAGATAAAATTATTATCTTAATTTATAGCTAGAGAAACTGAAATTTAGTAAGATTTTTAGCTTAATTAAGATCAGCCTACCAATAAATTAACAGAACTAGGATGTGCCTCCAAATTTACCCTAATTTGAGCTCTAATCCTCTCAAACACAATGCTGTATGTTTGGGTTTCCCAAAATCATGTCGAGGAATGAGTACAGAGGTAGGATGTCCTATCCACATTACCAATATGGCTTATGGATTCCGCAAGCCATTAAAAGTGCTATTGTGGCTCCCATTACCACTACTAATCCACTAATACAGTACCAATAATCACATCTCCTGCATATTTATTGTACCCACCCTTCTTCTGGAATATTTACACATTTAATCCACTCAGTTACCTTATACAGTTAAATGAAAAAATCTAATTCTTAATACAAGAATACAAAAATCTCAGAGTTTAAGGAATTATGTACAAGTTCCACAGCTATTATCCCAAAGTTGCTAACAGATCTGACTCCAAAACATATACTGTCATACCCCTGAAGGTAAACTGACCATGAGGCTTCTCTCCCCAAAAACTATTCTCCTAATCTAGTTGGCATCCTAGTTGCCTCTTGCCCTTCTCCAAGGCTGTCCCTCTCTTTTTTCCAAATGATTGTGTTGGGGAAACAGAGGAAGAGCCCCTACGTTTGTACGGACAGTCCATTTCATCTGATGAAAACGGGAATGGTGTCTCCCATAAACTTCCAGCAATGTAATCATTGGTAATCATTGTTATTTTAATTTTTTATGAATGCATTCTCGTGTTAAAATTTACTCTCATGAAATAATGTCCATAAATTACTACATTATTTTTAACATATTATTATTAACAAGCTATTATGAAGATCCTTAAGTTCTATTTCTAATGCAAATGACATCAAAGATGGCAAGAAGAAGGCACTTCAAACATCTCCCTAAGAGGTGACTCATTTGATTTGGTTTTATTAACTCCAACTTAAAAAAAACATTTTTAATAAAGATTTATATATAATGAGGTGCTCCCACTCTGAATAAATGTCAACTGACCCCTCAGATACCTGAGAATTGTTGATTATTTTTGTCATTATATTGAAATGGTCAAAAGGTAAAGCACAAAATGAGACCCAGAATAAACTCCAAGATGCACTAATTTTTTAAGTTATACAGATGTGGGTGGGTTGCCTATTCAATTTAATGGTAACAATAGAATTCGAGTTTTGGAGATGCCAAGATTTTATTCCTTTGAGCAAAACGTTCTGTGGTATTCTAATTGGTCTGACCAGCCCTGTGGAAACAGAGCAGCCAGTTGAGGAGAAACCCAGTGGAATACTGGTGAATAAAATATCAGATACACTGAATAGATTTTGCCTGCTAGCAACAAGGGAAGAAAGCATCAAAACAGGACACAGAAGTTTTTCTCTTTCTTAAAAACAAAATATGCTCCACTCTGAAACTGCTTGCTTTTTGCAGAAAGAAGCTGGAGCAAATTTTAAAATTAAGCAGAGAAAGACAATAAGTAAAATGGTTTCAGGGCTGACAAAAGAGCCTGCTGTCCCTCTATCCTGTCCTGCGGTTTACAAATTCTCCCGAAGCGTTGTTTCTCCTTAATTAGGAAGCAAGAGTACCTTTTACTTTTCTGCTTCTCAGTAAACCTGCTCCCTGATTACCTTACAAAGGCAGGAGAGGAAGTGTGAAAGGAAAACAAAAAGAAACAAAAAACAAAGAGCTAAAAGACAAGGGCTAATGTATACAAAGTAGCCCAAATAGTGATTAAACTCTGTTTCGGGAAAACCCACAGTCTGGGGCAGGAAATCGAAGTAGAGCCTTCCTGTGCAGCATTTGCTGTGTGAGATAGCCCATATTCTCTCCACGGCAGAAGTGGTTCTGCATCTAAGAAGGAGGGGTCTGCGTGGTGGCAGCAGTGTGCACCCGCCCAGAATGCATAGGGGCTTTCGAGTTTTTGCCGAGAAACTCGTGGGCCAAATCTAATCAGTGCTGTTGGAAAAGCTGCCTCTGGGCTGCTGCAGGAGATCGGTTCCGGCTGTTGGAAACGTTCAGGTGCTGTCGTATGGTCCAAGCCTTTCCTCTCATGGGGCCTTAGAGCAACCCTCAAAGATAAATTTGAAGCTTCAGAAAATAACCACAATAGTAATTCTTTGCTCAGGAATTACATGATGACTAAAATCTGACCTGAAATCAGGTGTGAACCCCCAACTTCATTTCTCATTTGGCCAAGTGACTCACCCTGCCTGGGCCTGTCTTTTTCCCTGAAAGTGGTGACAGCAGCCACACCTACCTTGTGGCATCGGCATGAGAATCTGATAACATTTAAAGTATTGGCACTCATGAAATGATACCTGCCCCTATGGTTATTGTCACTGTTGTCGTTTGTGTACATGTTTATTTAAGACCACTCTCTTTCCCTTTTGAGGAGTTTGGTTACTTATTTTTTCCTATTAAAAAGCCAATTTAAAAGCAGGTGTGGTGGAAATAAGTGAATGATTCAAGAAATAAATCAAGACACGGAACCTAGAAACAGTATCCAATGAAAGAGAGGTCAAAGGAGGAGCGACAGAGACGTCGAGGGCAATGTTGCATTTTAAAGATGGTAAAAATTATTAGACAGGTTTTTGGCACTTGGAGAACTGTCTAGATCTTTAGCCACTGACACAAAGAAGGCAAAAACAAATTTAATGTCTTCACTCCTGAAAAAAAGAAAATGTGCCCAGGAGACAAACATAATCACAGCACTACTGAGTCAGCACTGTCAGAAACATGCAAACATAGAATACTGATCTAATAAAAATTGTGTTACAGCTATAATGGGTGAGGAGAGAGTTAAACTCACAAAACAGAAAATCAGCACATAGTAATGTTTAAAGGTGATGGAGCAAGAGACAACAACATAAGTATGTTATTTAGAAATGTGATGGTATTTCATAATTTCTAGAAAAAATGTTGAAAAACAGCTGAAAGTTTGGCATCTGTAGAGCAGAGTGGTGGGTATAGAGTTAGAATGAAGAGTGTGGGTTTCCTAATAAGCCTTTTAGCACTATTTGACTTTTTAAAGGTATGTATGTAATGATGTGATTAAAAATTAAACTTATTTAAGAAATAAACATTTAAGATATAATAGACATTACATACATGCACACACAGATACACTCAAGTGTATGAAAACCTATACATCTAATCTACTTTATGTCATTTCCTGAGCCAAAAAGAAAGAAGGAAATAAGGCCTATCATTAACAACTTAAGTGACAGGACTTGGTAGTTTGAATGAGAAGCAAAGAAAAAGGATTCAGAAAAACTTGAATGGGAGGCATGGCCTTTGGACGCAAGGATCTTGAAGTCTGGTTGAGAACAGAGAAAACTCTCATAACAGAGGAAGAACAGGAACCTAAAAATTGTCTTTAAAGGAAAAAGAAGAACAGAAACTTTTATATGCCTTGCTATCTAAGTCTCCTAGAGGTTTCCTATGAGCACTCTTTCAAGATTCTGGAAAAAGAGAAGTCGCGTTTAGCTGACAAGATAAGATGAGTAACACTCCAGAGAGAAAGGAGAATCATGCTTTCACAGTTAGAAGCTACCACCCAGATAGACCAACCCCTGATCGTACAGAAGAGGCAAGTAACCTTCAGAGAAGCTGTGTATCTTTTCCTGTGTGAAACCAGAACCAGTCTTTCAACGTCACCTCCATGTTCTGGTGGGTGCCCAGCACCAAGTTAGCAAGACTGTCTGATAGTTGTTTGAGATGAGAAAATCATAATTACTTTTTAGTATTGTTCTATTAATGAAATGAGGACAATAAAATAATGTTATCCATTAACTATTTATATAGTGCTTTCAAAAGTGTCCTTATTTTCATTGTCTTAACCCCAAATAATCCTGTGCTAATGAGAAAACTCAAATCTGATGAGGTTTACTGAATTGTCAAGGGCAAGTAGCCAGTGGATAGCAAATCAGATGATTGGATACGCGTTCTGACTCCTTGTTCAATGTTGGAAGTTATTCTCGTCTATTATGACCCACAAAACTTTAGCATTTTAGTGGAATGACTTTGCTTTAAAAATACTTTAAAGTATTTTAAATTGAATATATAATCTCTTCATAGTGTGTAAATATTAATGAAGTTAAGTCATTCAGCTGTCAGTGATAATTCTGGAGGAGGGATAATGGCAGGAATTTTTTAAATGACTGTGGTGGGAGCAATTCTGGATGAAGAGAGGAGCCATGTGTTCTAATTAAGGCTGCATCCCTTCAGATTGGCAACAAAATTTCTCCAAAATTTTTAAGGAAAGATTAATTTTGTCACTGCAACTTTTAAAAGAAAGTTCTAAGCAAAACTAACTGACTAAATAAATAAATAAATAAATAAAATCTTAATGGTCAAGGAACTTTGAAGATAAAGTGCAATTGCTTTTTCTCTAAAGATGGCTTTTCATGGATCCTCTCAGAAGACTCGAAACTGCCTCATGAAAATCAACTTACAACTTCATTCACACTAGGACAGCTATCCAATGTATGTACGTGCATTCAGAATGTAGGGTGCTTTGGTGTCAGAGAGTTGTTTCCCATAGACAAATACTTCAGTGCTCTAAGATCTCACTTCCATCTTCCTCAATACAGCAAGAAAAATGCAAAGACATATGTCATTAAATGCTCCAGACATTTCCCTTGAGAAATAAAAACTGTAAACATCAATAGAGAATTCTACTAATAGCTGTGTCGGCTCAAAACATCATTAATTTTACATTTGTAAGGTCTGTAAGTGTATGCCTTGTATTCTCACTGAAAGGATCAATCAGTAAAGGCATCCTTGCTGCTTTCAGTCTAAATAGCAATGCAAAAATGTAGTGCAAGCAACACTGTAAGTATATATGTGCCCATGTATACATGTAACAACATAAAATTACATAACAAAAGGTAAGAGAAAATAACAGGTTACATTCTAACCTTTTCCCCTGTTTGTGTATAGTAGATTCCATTTTTCAGGTGGGTGATTTTTTTACTGACTTTGAATAGTTTGATTGTAAATCTTTTTTGCTGTGTCAGCACAAAGCAAAACTGAAACAAGCTCTTTGTTTTATGGCAAATGCATCGCTGGATAGCGTGTAAGATTTTTTTTAATGGTTCTTTCATTTTGGACCTGTTTTCAGTGAACAACCTATATTGTTCCTTCTCTAGTTGGGATTAGATTGTTTCCTTTCCCCAAATAATGGCAATTTAAAAAAGTGACTAGTGGTCTTTTTAATAATGATACCCCTGATTATGTTGATTTATTACTATGGGCATATAGTGAGATGTCAAGGAATTTTGGCATTCCCAGGAAAGCAATTATGTTGACTTAGTTCCAGTTTTAGATTTTAGCTTTCTAACCAAACATGGAAACTTGTGAGGTTCCTTTAATCATAATGACTCTCACAGCGAGAATTCTTAACTTGTGTCCATCAATTTCCAAGACTTCCACAGACTCTGCACTATAGTCTCTGCACTATAAAGGTTTTCACAGGGATCTCTGATCCCAAAGTGATTAAGAACCAGTGTTCTACTAGGTATGAAATACCTCAGTTGGTGGTAATGGTTTCAAATTATTTTCTTCTGATGGTCTTTTCAAAATGAGATTCAAACAACTTTGTGTATTATATTCAAAGCCTTCTTTTAAAACAATTGTATAAGAAGCCACAGACCTTTCTTCCTCGACCTCAGAAATAGGCCAATGGATGGATACTGTTGTTCTAATTTTATTTTTTGGTCAGATCCGGGGCTAAAGTTTTTCAACTTTCCATTCCATACAGTTACAGAGATCATGGCTTGAATTCTGTCATCAAAATGTATGTCTATAGCCCTACGCTTGATGCACCACAGACTGCCATAAGCTGAGAAAGACCCAGGCTAAGAGAGACATTCGACAAAAAATTGACTGCTCTTTGAGAAAAATCCTTCAGATTAAATAAAGCTAATACAGGTCTGTTATATAGACCAAATATGGAAAAACAGCATTGAATACAGGATTTGGTAAATTAGTTCTCTCCTACTGAGGCACCAGTCTGGAAACGTGAACTTAAAAGGAATTATAACAGATTTTTAAAAGTCCTGGGAGAAATGGACTCACTCTCCTTAGATATCCCTTTGAGAGACATATAACCCTAGGGCCTCTTATCAAGAACAAAATAGGGATTGGAAGCATCAATAGAAAGGTGATACTTTCTAAGAAATTGTACCTCTTCATTTGTGAATAGGTTTATGCAATTACAGAAGGAGATCAGGGCTGAGGCAATCCGGGCATTGTCGTAGTGGTAGTGCCGCATTTTTGTGCAGTCAGACACAAGCTGGTATCCTAGTGCCTGCTGCCTGTGGAAATGCCAGGGCAGTGCCTGTGAGAGCCCCGATCTCACAGATGGCCTGTTCTGACACATGGCCCCTTCTTGGTGGCCACAGACACCAAGTTCTCCACTGGGGGCAATCAAGTCCCCCATGGTACATTTGGCAATGTCAGGCAACATTTTTGATTGTCAACTAAGGAAGTGTTACTGGCATCTAGTGGGGAGAAGCCAGAGATACTGCTCTACAGCCTACAATGCAAAGGACAGCTGCCACAACAAAGAATTATCTGGCCGAGTGTATCGATGATTCTGAGGTTGAGAGACCCTGCTCTCTGGCCTTGCCACCCTTGCCCCCACTGGAGTTTCCACAGATATACTCCATTCAGACCCACACTTCCCACAAGAGCCACTAGGAGTTAGTCAGCATCGATGTCTTAGAAACTGTAATGCTTTGGGCAGAGTAAATAGAAAAAAGTATCATAAAACGTGCTCCCTTTCCTGGTTAACACTTATGCTTTTCTCCAAAATGCAGATTAAATCTCACTTCCAAGAAAGCATTTCCTATTTTAGTGTCACCTCATCCATAGGCTCACACACTATCATATGCTTACTTTAATGACAGCTCTGATCAAATTTTTTTAAAAAAAAATTCTTATGTCTTAGCACCTACCAGAATGCTCGGCACATACAGGTGCACAACAAACATATGGTGAAGGAAAGAACAAGCGTGGGTTGGAGGCCTGGCTTGGGTTCTGAGGACCCACCCTCCAAACTGGATTTATTCGAGACTGTTTTGGTGAGCACAACAGCCCCCAAGGATAACTAAGGACATCTGATCCCATGTCCTTGGAGGATATGAGACTGGATGATATCTCATTTCACAGCACATAGGTGTACAAGCATTGTGGTGGACACTTCTGGCCCACTGAAAGGTAGCCATAATGATGTTTACCTGAAATTCTAAAGAACATAGACTGTAGACACTATAATACTTTTTTGGGGGTCTAGGACAAAGCCCTCCCAAAATGCGTTTTCTTGGGGGCAAGGAGAACAAGATCAACAAGATACTTTTAAAAAGCTTGGCTTTGTATTAACATTGCACAGAACTCCTGTCATTGAAGAAGGAAGAGAAGGGTGACCTGAATGAGCACATGAAACTGGGTAGTGGAGCAGCCCAACCTCCATCTCCACTAGTAATCAGCTCACGCCAATGCCAGTTATGAGACTGCTGACGGGTCTGACTAAACCCAAGGACGATTCTTATGTTGACTGCTGGCAGATGACTCTAAAATCCATGAGAAAGAGAAAGAACTAAGTTTAGGATAAATGTGCTTTTGTATTAACAACTACAATCCTGTTATTATAACATGAATAAATATCATGTTGAAAATGGGGAAAAAGCACCTCTCAGATTTATAGCACATAAATGATAACCTGTACTGTCGATGATTATAGAATATGAAACAAAATGATTTCATTGTTCTGGATAATATGATATTGTTGTATTACCTTATGCTGTTATTTTGACAAAGCATGTAAAGTAGGATTTTAAGATAATATTTAACACAATTATAATATTCCTGACATAATTTGACATCAGGAAAAAAAGACAGGAGCATTTCAGAACACTCAACTTTATTTTCCATTGACAAACACCACATAAATAACATACATTTATTAAATATACAGACTAGCTGTGACTTGAATTGCCATCAAAATTCTGATGTACTTTTTATAGTCCCTTTTATTCTTTGTCTCCACAATATTGAAGACCAGCCTTCAAAACATGTTGAAAGATATATTTAAATATATTTAAGATAATTCCCCCCAAAATTTTACATAGAGGTGACAAAAGTATACTTTTCCACTTAACCAAGTGCACAGAGATGGGCTGCTGAGTGGGCAGGTGGGGAGTGTGTGTCTACTGAGCTGACATTATCTATTGAAGGGCCAACAATCGCAGTCCTTACTTAGACACACGTCATTTGTTGTAACCGGATTAAGATAATCAGTTTTAGTTCGCTTGCTTAAAGAAATGTTCAATTTTCTGCTATTTGTATAAGCACATTTGGTCAATAAAGAGGGCAAAGGTCAAATATTTAATACACATATATTACATAGATGGTTGGGAAATATTCCATATATAATGTATATAATATACAGGAGTTGGGAAAAAGAGCATTTAGCTACCAGTGATGACTTGAGTGAACGGAAAACCTGCTCTTACAAAAAAGAACCCTGGCCTGCCCTTGCTTTGTCTGACTGACAGTCCATGGTAAAGATAAATGCAGTCCCGTCCTCTCTTTGCTTCTGTGGAATGGCCTAAAGGGATGAAGATGGTTAACAGGGTTGGAAATGTACAGGTTTTCCTCCATAGCTTTCTCTGTGTTCGCTAACCCTCTCCGTGCCCGCTCCACATAAGTATCCTTTCAAAAGTTAAAAGAACACGGAAGTGTATCAGTAAAT
This sequence comes from Tonatia bakeri, assembly GCA_004024845.1. Lineage (NCBI taxonomy): Eukaryota > Metazoa > Chordata > Mammalia > Chiroptera > Phyllostomidae > Tonatia > Tonatia bakeri. Next base: position 11,157 of record PVIA01004781.1, on the reverse strand, counting down.
CATATGCATTTTCCCTGCTTACCATTACAACTTTGATTTCCACAGAAACTAAAACTATATAAAGGAATTCTTCAAATAATGATTAGAATTTAGTGTTTGGCTAGCTTTTGGCTAGATAGCTGATTCATTTTAATTACAGGTCAAAATATTCTAATTCTAAATCAAGTGACAAAAGAATTTACAGGCTGCACATTTGAAAATAATTTCAGATGTGGAATTATCTCCAAAATGCTCAAAAAGCCTGAAGAAATTGATTTGTTCCTGATGGTAATCTCTTTCCTTCCTATCTTTACTCCAATAATAAAAATGTTTCATCAAAGCAGGCTTATTTAAAAAAAAAACAGACTCAGCCCTGGCTGGTGTGGCTCACAGGACTGAGCACTGACCTGCGACCCTGCATGAGCACACCTAATTCCCAGTCAGGGCATATGCCTGGGTTGCTGGCCAGGTCCCCAGTAGGGGGTGCATGAGAGAGGCAACCACACACTGATGTGTCTCTCCTCTTTCTCCCTCCCTTGCCCTCTCAAAAATTAAATGAAGTCTTAAAAAAAAGAAACAGACTCAAACCTATATCATATATTAGGACATTAGCATAATAGAGATATGAAGCCATTCTCTCTCCTCTTGAAAACAATCCCTGCTTCACCAATAGTAAATATTTGTTACTTTCTCTCTGTGAAAAAAAAAAAAAAATGAATAAACAGGTTGGAGGCAAGGAGTTTGGGAGGAACAGTCTTGTTTCTAGTGATGAAATATGTAACCCAGGAGATATTTGGGTTGCTTATGCTATGAAGCTGAAGTAAAACTGAAAAAAAAAATGTTTAATTCTCAATAAAGAAAATGTGATATATAAATGAATATGGTATATATTTGACTGAATTACAGTTCAATCAGATGTCAAGAAAATAGTACTAGCTGATGGTATGGTAATGTAATGGTTTGCAACTCAACTTGTATAAATCATAAGCCTTTAAATACATACAATCCTCCTTTTAGGAATTATAAAATAGAAAATATATAAAATAAAAATTTTCTTTTTATTCATCCCTCAAAAGAGCAGAGAACAGGGGAGAGTGAGATGGAATTGTTAAGTAGCATGTTTTGAAGATATCTTCACATCTGACTTAAAAACGAATTGTTCATCGTTTTTTGAAAAGAAAAAAATCACTTTATTGTAGATTTGATGCATTCAGGGAAGACATAAACAAGATTTTACCTGATAAGCATAGATACAAATTCATAATAAAATTAAGATCTTTTTGGTTGGAGTAATCCAGGTGAATATGGACATTTGTATAAGATTAGCATCTATATAAATGATACCAATATAATGAAATTCTATGGAAAAAAGTTCCCTAATTTTCTGTTTCATGCTTCCTATGTAATCACCACCTATTAGTTGTCATAACATACTGAGCTTCAGCTTCTTAACAAGTGTGTACCTGAGTCTTAGGCTGCTTTTCAAATCTGTACATGGGTTCTATCACAACCTGGGTGGTGAAACATCAGGTGTATGCTACCTCTCATAGCGTTTTATTGCAACTCGGAAAACAGTCCCATGGACTTAGCCACATTTTGAAAATGATGTAATTCATTCATTGAATAATTCTGTATATTTATTTAGACATCAGATTTAGAGATTTTTTTTTAGAAATATATGAGCACAAAACCAGCAATAAACCAGCAGCTGTGAAGATTTGGCATGGAATATGGCCTAAACTTTTCATGGAGATAAATCAGAAATTTTAATTATTCCATATGATTTCAGTAATAAATACTCTGCAGTCTCTCTGTGCCACCCATCTTCTAGTATCCTGTTGTTTCAAGAGTAGCTTTTGGGGTTAAATTATGAAAAGAAGTAGGCAATAAATATATGTGCCTAAAATTACAAAGAACAAAATTTTCCTATTTTCTGTCTCCTACTTGATCCCAATACAAAAGAACTATTAAATAATTGTTGTTGTGGAAACAACAACGGATTAGAAGCCAATTACTAATTTGGAGTTAAAACCAACAAAAACATAAAAAGCATTAAATAAATAAAAAGTGTAATTTACTTGAAAATTTGATATTAGAATACCGACACAGGACGACCACGTTATAAAGTACTGTCAGAAAAGTCTCCGTGTGGTCACAGGGTCTCCACAGTTAACTTTGACATGAGCTTCTATGGTTTCTTTTCTGTGACATAGTCTGCGATCTTTCATATACTAAGAAAGTGTTAAGTAGAAATATATATACACTTTTTAAACTCATTATCATTTAAATCTGGCATGATTAAGCACTTAGGTTTCCTTGAAATTTCTTGGATACAGCAATAGGTAAATTTTGAGATAACACATTACCTTTTTCAACTTAAAATATGTTTAGGACATCCACCACACCTATTTTATTTGAAAAGCAAATTGTTCCTATTGGGTAGTATGTCATGATTTTCTTCTATGACTCAGCACAGCTGCACAATTTTGCCATTAGAAAATCAGTACTCCTTTGTAAAATTTATGATGGCTGATTTTACTTATATTTCCACATTCTACTCACTCATTTCTTTACACGTGTTCTCCTAGACCTCTATTTATTTTACTAATAATATGAAGTTTAGGAATTGTCATAACTTATGCCTGTATTTTCTTCCCTGCTCACATAAACTAATTATATGAGAGTGAACTTTAAGCCAATGAACTTAAACTTGAAAATAAGCCTACTTTCCTATGATGACTATAGATGTCCATTTCCAAACCACATCTAAACGACGTCTATGAAATCTAACCTCAACTATCATCCCAAGACTAAAACTATTTGACTTCTATTTCTTGTCAGATTTTCCCTGGACTAACAAATTGCTGCCTAGATAACAAAACTCACATGCCATTTCATAGTTTCTTCCTTTTCCACCTCAAAAACCTGCCATTTTTCCACTCCTACCAGGTCCTTGGGATATGAATTTATTTTGTGGTTAAGAATAAATCTCAGGCTCTTTTGTCTTTATGCATTTCTGTGGTTGAATAGAAAGGGCGTTTTCTTTGACAGTAATCTCCATTATCTCTTGGATTTATCAGTATCTTAAATTATTAATACAAATAAAGCACTTTGTTGTGCAGCAATATGACACTACACACTTGAAGATAAATTCATATTTCAGTAATTAAATAAGCAGGGACCATTCACTTCATCAGCCTGACAAACTGTAATGGCATAAAGCACTTCAGCCGTGTGGTGGCGCCTTGTCGATGGCACTCTGGTTTGGCAGACATTTATTCGTTCATTCACTGGACAAAGTTTGAGCACTTTCTGTATCCCAACTGTGGTACTAAGTGTTGGAAGAAATAACCCCATTCAGCTCACACCGTTCAAATCCACATTGCACATGTATTTATAACCTAGGGTCATAGGACCACTCAAGAAGTAAAGCCTTTTTATTACAAGGTCATCTAAGTGAACTTTTTTTCTGAAGTAGATGGTTTTGCCTTATACCTCAAGGAAGTGACCTATGGAATAATCTGACTAAGGCATAGAAAGATTTTAAAATGGGTTTTTCACATAGGTCATTTATCACCATTTTTTCCAAAACCTACATTCGCAGAACTATCATGAGTACTCCCAGCTGATCTTATCTTCTTACTCAGTTTGACATGGTCATTTAAAATGACCATTCCTGACTGACCTAGGCTGGTGTACATCGTAATCTAATAGATACATGGTAACTGTTGAAGCTAATTCTTTTCCAAATGCCTACAAAACTCAAAGACAAATGGAGTTACTATAAAAAAAAATCTCAAGTTTTTTTTAAAACTAGGAAAGCAATAAAGTAACCTGGAGATTAGAATCCTGAGAAAATGTTAATTAGTTTACAAAATGAATGCTTCCAAGAATACAAAGAACATTTTGCGTAGGCTTAAAAGACTGTTGTGTTTGTTGGGAAAATGTTTTTAAAAAGTGCAATTATCAAAATTTAAAGTAGTTACCTACTTGTGCCTAAAAGATATAAAGCTTAGCCATTAAGGTTGCATACACGTAGACTGTAACAAACATAGTTAACGATAAGTGTTGAGATAGAGCCGCTCTGAGGAGAAGGCAGAAAACGTGCTGCAAGGAAGGTCAGTGTTGTTATTTCCTTATTCAATAAACAGGCCAAACTATGGACAGTCTTTATGGAACTCTCAAAATTTTATTGGCCTTAGAATCAGAGTTAGTATTTAAATATCCCAAAGACCAGAGAATACTTTTGGTGGAAAAATCAGAGATAATTAACCAGAATACTTATATTTAGTGCTCAAATCAGTCCTTAAATGCATTCTGAAAAGTCACTGCACTGACCCTTAAGGTCAGGTTCACGAATCTTCTCCAGGCTTGTAGGAATTAAAGGTGTGTTCAAAAGGAAGAACATTCAGCACTTTGAACAGTAGCAAGTCCACACATACTTAAAATAAATGAAATTGGCTCTTATTCAGATAGTAAGCCTAATTACCAACACAACCGAAACTTAAACTTTGTAACCTTAACAGCTAATTTACACATTGTACAATACTTAAATAACATTAATACCAATGAATATTATAGATACATTTTTTAATCTTAGTTCAACTTTTTAGAAAAGTGTAAGGGGGCAAAAGAGTGACACAGAGAGAAAGAGAAGTAGAGAGTGAAAGTGAACACAAAAGAACGAGGACTCTGAAAAGAACCAAATAGTTGCCTTGTCTTAGATGATATACACATTAAACCCACTATGTGCTCAGTATACTGGAATAATAACTTTCCCCACCCACCCAGCACAGATCAAGATCATTATAAATAATTACATATTCAGCTACAAATGGCAGAGAAGCCAAAACACTAGACTGTTATTTCATATATTTTCCTTTGTTTTTCAGTACTTTTGGCACAGGTAATTCTCTATGCTGAGACCATTCAGTCCTACATCAAAAACTCTACTTTGATGCATAAACAATGGCATGCCTAAATTCACAGTAAGGTTTAAGGCTATTGCAGAAAGCTGTGAACATGCAAATTGATTAAGTGTTTTCTTTCATGCTCCTGTCTGTATTATTTCATTGGATAATGAGATAGGCTGCCCTTTCTGTTCATCATTAGAGCAGCAGGAGACAGCATTTGCTACCTGGCAAAACTTCCGAAGAAGAATCTTTCTTAGCAGCAGATAGACCCAGGGATCCAAGATCTGGTTCAGTGAAGCCAGGCGGACAGCTATTAAGAAGAAGTTGCATTCTTTCTGCTTTTCTGGCTGTGTCTTGCAGTGCTCAACTGATGCTTGATTGAAGATCATTTTCAACATCATTATCTAAGAAAGAAGGACAATAATTGTCCCAAAGGTTAATAAGGTCATATTCATCTCCTATGCACAGTACTTTGCACATAGTCAGTTTACAATAAATTGGTGGTTGCAATGAAATTATCAAGCAACATGTATATTCACAGAACATAGCTCTGAATTACACAAGACATTCCTACGGATGTTCCCACATTTTTGGCTATTTGACATGACACAGCTTTTTTTTAAAGTGTATGTTCTCAGGCTCTTCATCCTTGGGATTTAAGAAGTTTCAAAATAACACATCTCAAAATTAGCCAAAATCATCTGTTTTGTTGCAGAAAACACCAGCTGGCTGATACCCAAATGAGAGCCAACACTTCAACATAACGAAAATGCATTCAACCTTAAACTTCAGTAGTTTAACTGAAAAAAAAATCACTGAAGAAAAAGTAGAAGAAAGGGGAAAAGAATAATAACATTTTCTGAGTCCTAACAATTTGCCAGGCACTGTGTCAAGTTCTTCATGTGCATTTAATGAACAATATACAACAGATATGATTGCCTTCTCCTTTCCACAACTGCAGAAACCAAAGTTTAATGATGTGAAACGGCTGAGCCAGACTCAAACCATGGCTCACTAGCATCACATGGCACACGGTATTTTACTTTCCTTTGTCTCTCCCTCCTTACCACCTGCTCATGTAGAACGTAGGCTCCTTGAGGGCAGGAGTTGGGACTATTTTTTCCCCACACAAATATATTTATACTACCTAGACCAATGTGTAGCAGATAGTGTCCAATAAATATCTATGAATGAATATATAACACATATGTGAATATATTAATATATGGTATATAATGTGTAATATACATCTTTACATTTGAATGAATCAATATTTGTGATTTGCACAGAAGAGAAATATTGAAGGTTCGTATGCATCTGAAAAAAGTGTTTGAACTCATTAATTATTAGATAAATTCGAATTGTGACAAAAATAACAAACCATTTTACATCCAGCAATTTGGCAAAAATGAAGAAATGTGACCTCTCCAAATGTCAGCGAGAATGCGGAACAGCGAGGACTCTTACACACTGCCAGCGAGAGTGTGAACTGGAGCCGCTGCCTTGGAAAACAACTGGGCACTCTTCCATCTGCTTCCTCCCAGCTATCCCACCCTAGGGATATCCATCCCAAATTCTGTAGCAGACTTGTGCATATGACTGTTCATCATGGCATTGTTCATGATAGCAAAAAAATAGAAAGCAAGAACAACTGAAACATAGGGTCACATCCACAAGCAAAGAAAGATGCTGACCTTATAACTGGTTTCTAATTTGCCTTCCTAGGTACCCAGCTATTAAGCAATTGAAATATGGCCAGAGCAAACTGAAAGGCTGGAATATGTAATGATTATATAATGAAAGGATAATATTTTTGACATATTGTGTTAAACAAAATACATTATTAAAATCAACACCACCAGTTTCTCTTTACTTTTTAAAAAATGTTGCTACTAGAAAATTTTAAGCTATATGTAGGGTTTTTATTTTTTGCTCACAGTACATTTCCTTTGAAACCACTGTCCCTCTGGAGGCTCACACCTACTGGGGTGGTCTGTCCTCAGGCCACATATTCCAAATTGTAGTCAACAACCCTGAGCATATGATTCACCTGAGCCACCATCCCACAGTCCCAACAGTGGCACTTTCATTCTCACACAGGTACTACCCTGGCCCCATGTGTCAGAGTCATCTGGGAACCCTTCTTTTGTTTCACCCTCTGCACTGCCTTTTACTCTTATTCCAATCTCATCCAAGCTCAGCTCCTCCTCTCCTTCGCTTTATATTGAAAACAGACGCCCAGGTGGTGCATAGAAATGCTGGCATACCACAGATGCAGCAGCCTCAATGCAGCCCTGATCAAACCCTCACCAGCTATAGAAACTTCAACTTGGTCTTAGACAGAGTTGAGTCACAGGTAATTCTTAAATCAGTCACTGGCAAAGGAGACAGAAATTTTCAGGTTTGGCTTATAGACAATTTCCCCTCCTGGGGCTTACCCCATGGTCCTTGACCAAAGTGCCACCTAATGCCTGAACAAAACTGTGGTTCTATAAATAAACAAGAAGAGAGAAATGGGTAGGCAAGCAGTACGCAGCCATGTATTTTGAGTCCATAATTTCTTTCAAAGGATTTTTTCCCAAGGGATTTATTCAATAAAAGCAGAAAACAGCTGTACAAATAATTGAGTGTTCAGTGAAGCATTATCTATACTAGCAAGAAACTGTAAACACATGAATCTCTAACATCAGGATTAAAGCTTAATACAATACAAATACTTTATTTCACATGGGTCTCAGTGCTCCCTGGCCCAGCTCATTGTGAGGCTGGTCAGGAGGCACAACGGAGCCCAGGACAGTGCACTGGCTGCAGAATGAGCCTCTGTGCTGCCTGCGCCATTTTCCGTGTGTCCTTCTCCCTTGTTCAAGGGGCGGAAGAGAACATTCAGTTCATGTAATAGTATGTTTAAGAATTAAGTGAAGACAACAAATTATAAAACAGTATTATGTATATACAGTTATATTATTATAATTAAATTATGTAAAATATGTAAACTTGTAGAAGGCAATGGAATTATTACTATTAATAATTTACTAGTAAACAATATTAAATTATTTTCCTAATTTTATGTACAAAAAAACATTTCAAAGATTTTAGGGAAGACTTTTACTTAAAGGAAGTTGATCATTTTGTCCTGCCTTAATAAATATGAATTTATTATAATTATACACCAAATTTATTTAAAATTATATTTCTACATTAGTATCTTCTGATGTCGGTTCAGAGCCCTGTGACCTGAACACTGCCTCCCACTGTGGCATGCAGATGGCCCCCTTGAAGAGATCCAGGTCCCAGTCCCTGGAACCTATGAATAGATTATCACACATGGCAAAAAGGATGTAGCAGATGTGATCAATGTTAAGGACCTTGAGATGCGGAGATTGTCCAGGATTATCCGGGTGGACATATCACATGGGTCCTTAATATCTGAGAATCTTTTCCAGCTGTGGTCAGAGGGAGATGTGACTACAAAAAGTGGTCAGAGAGATATAATGTTGCTGGTTTTCAATGAAGGAAGGAAGCCATGAGTTAAGGGATGTAGATGTAGGTCCTCTAGAAATGGAAAAAGGCAAAAAAAAAAAAAAAAAGAAAGCCAATCTCAGGTACTCCTTCAGAGCTTCCAGAAAAGAAATGCAGCACCGTGGACACTTGGTATTAGTCCAGTGCGTCAGACTTCTAATCAGGATGACTTTAAGAGAACTTTGTGTTGTCTTAAGCCACCGAGTTTACAGTGATTCGTTAGAGAGTAACAGCAGAAAATGAATATGCCCACAGAGTCCACAGAGTGAGCACTCAACAAATGTTGAGAGGGGTTGGGGTGGAATGAACTTGAAAATGATTTATTCCCTCTTGGTAGGATGAAACATCTTAGCCTGTTTATTTTGTTCACTTTCTTCGAAAACTTTATCATAAATAAAGTAATAGTAAACTTGTCCAAATTATCTCAATTTCTAAATTTGCAACATGTAAAATGAATTCTTGTTATCTAGTGACATCAGTTAGATTTCAGTATATTTGACTAAAAGGTATAAAACTATATTTCAACTTAGCTGTCTTTAAAAAATATGTGGCTTGTAATTCTTTTTTTCTTCTTTTTATAAATAGTTGGAAAGGCTTATCTAGCTCTTTCAGCCCGTTTTCATCCAATAATGAAATATATTTGACCACTTAACCATCTTCCAGAAAGTGTTCTGAGCCTGGTCTAGAATGATCTAAAAACTCACTTAAATTACATTTTCATGTTCTCTTACATAATAAAGTACTAAATTTCTTCAACTTTTTATAATCAGGAAAATTTACAGAACCACTTATTAAAATGGGATTTAAGTCATTTTACACAGTTCTCTTTGATTATTGAAAAAAAAATTTTTATGAGGCTAATAATACTAAATTATTTTTATTAGGCTAATATAGGTTTCATATGCCTTACATGGGTAATTTGACTGTAATTTCCAGTAATTTACTAGCGACAATGCAGTGATTATGACATTATAAAATCACGCTCTGTAAGCAATAGCTGACACATGGGGAGGGGCACTCCAGCTTTTCCCGGAAGCTCTGAGATGTGCAATAGGAAGATAATTTGAATTAGAGTCCGTGAGCACGATACTGCCATTTCCAAATGGCAGAAGGAATGGAAGTAGGGTCCCAAATTGTCATCTACGTTTGAACATAAATGCAAGTTAGCATCTCTCTGTTGAGGTCCCTATATTTAAGGAGCTAAAAAGTGATTATGATTTTTGCAAATATTTTTTAGACGGTCAGACTTTGGGAGAAAACCTTTGGCATGAATATGTAGATTGCCGGCACAATTAACTATTCCTGTAAGTCCAATTCTACTCCTTTTAGAGAGACGGCAAACAACCAAATAACAGGATGCTTGACAGCACAGAGGCTTTCTTTATTGTTTAAGCAAATGCATGTATACTCTGCACGATTGCTCTTTCCAGTTGGCCTCACATCGTAAGCTAGTTGTCAGAGGAGCTTTGAGACCAATTCCGGCTGATCAGAGCTGCCGCTCTTCCGCCGGCATCTCCCCCGGAGCCATTTGACCCACCCAGGCCTCTGGCCTCTCCCCGGTTATCAGCAGGGACAGAGAACTCTTCGTACCTGTGATAACCAGGGACGCAGCTCTATCAGTGACTTCTAAATTCTCTGTTCCTGACTGGTGTCAGGGGCAATTACCTTGCTTCATCCTAACTGAAAAAAAAATGATTTGTCCCTTCCCAAGTGATAATGATCTTTTAAATGTGCAAAGCACAAAGCAAAGGAAACTGTTTTCAGTATTCTGCATTTGGACTTTATTTCATTGCAGCAGGATTTACCATATTTTCAGACTATAAGGTGCACTTTTGCCCCCACAAATTTGGGAGGAATGATGGTTGTTAATGCTGCTGTTGAGTTCTGTTTACATTTACATTGGTAAAATATTATGTTATTTATGCTATTAAATATATTATCACATTTTTTGCTTCAAGTCTTTTTTTCTATTTTCCTCCTCTAAAACCTAGGTGTGTCTTATGGTCCAAAAAACAGTATAACTATATACTCAAAAAACTTCAGTACTTCATGCCTTGGTTCAAAAGTACCTTGAATTATAGGCTATAAATATCTATTGAAGATGATAAATGAGTGAACACAGAAAAATTAATTTGTGAGGAAAGAAATAAAATTGGTTACTTGCCCTTAGGCTCCACTATGTGGCATTTTTGTGTTTCCAGTTTATTTCTTCTTTAAAAAAATATATTTTATTGATTATGCTATTACAGTTGTCCCACTTCTTTTTCCCCTTTATTCCCCTCTGCCCTGTACCCCACCTCCCACCAGCATTTCCCCCACCTTAGTTCACATCCATGGGTCATACATACAAGTTCTTTTGCTTTTAAATTTGTTGTTGTCATCCTTCTTTTGGTTGTGTGAGGAGGTGAAGTGTATCTACCTACGCCTCCATCTTGGTCAGAAGTCTCCAGTTTATTTCTAATATAATAGTGTAAGAGAACTTTCTTCCACAGCCAATTTTGATCTATGTTTTTTTGTTTTTCATAATGTTCTGTTGTTAGTCCTGGTAAAATAATGTGCTTTACTGGAAATTCCCTCTATAGTTTGACAAATGTCCTATCTTATAATACACTGAAATCAGTCTGGGCCCTTGAAACTACTTAACTATCAGTTGGTTGAGTGTTGCTCCCCAGAGCCCGGTCAGGGCATATGCCTGGGTTGCAGGCCGGGTTGCGGGCCAGGTCTCAGGGAGGGGACATGTGAAAGG
>PVIA01004780.1:110237-129874 GCA_004024845.1 Tonatia bakeri | reverse complement strand
GGTTGTACATTTAAGCTCTTTGGCTTCTCCATTTCCCATATTATTCTTAACCTCCTGCTGTCTATTTTGTACCTACCATTTATGCTTCTTATTCCCTGTATCTTTTCCTCCATTTCTCCCCCTCCCCCTCCCCACTCATAACCCTCCATGTGATCTCTATTTCTGTGATTCTGTTCCTGTTCTAGTTGTGTGCTTAGTTCATTTTTGTTTTTTAGGTTCAGTTGTTGATAGTTGTGAGTTTGTTGTCATTTTACTGTTCATATTTTTGATCAACTTCTTTTTCTTTGATAAGTCCCTTTAACACTTCATATAATAAGGGCTTGGTGATGATGAACTCCTTTAACTTGACCTTATTTGGGAAGCACTTTATCTGCCCCTCCATTGTAAACAGTAGCTTTGCTGGATAGAGTCATCTTGGATGTAGGTCCTTGCCTTTCATGATTTGGAATACTTCTTTCCAGCCCCTCCTTGCCTGCAAGGTTTCTTTTGAGAAGTCAGCTGATGGTCTTATGGGAACTCCTTTATAGGCAACTGTCTCCCTTTCTCTGGCTGCTTTTAAGATTCTCTCCTCTTTGATCTTGGGTAATGTAATTATGCTGTGCCTTGGTGTGTGCTTCCTTGGGTCCACTTCTTTGGGATTCTCTGAGCTTCCTGGGCTTCTGGCAGTCTTATTTCCTTGGCCAGATTGGGGAAGGTCTCCTTCATTATGTTTTCAGATAAGTTTTCAATTTCTTGCTCTTCCTCTTCTCCTTCTGGGTCCCCTATGATTTGGATGTTGGAACATTTAAAGTTGTCCCAGAGGTTCCTAAGCCTCTCCTCATTTTTTTGAATTCTTGTTTCTTCATTCTGTTCTGGTTGAATGTTTATTTCTTCCTTCTCCAAATCATTGGAGCCCTGGTTTCCTTCCCATCACTGTTGGTTCCCTGTATAGTTTCCTTTATTTCGCTTTGTGTAGCCTTTACTTCTTCCTCTGTTTGGCAGCCATACTCAACCATTTCTGTGAGCATCCTGATCACCAGTGTTTTGACGTGTGCATCTGATAGGTTGGCTACCTCTTCATCACTTAGTTTTGTTTTTGGAGCTTTGATCTGTTCCTTCATTAGGCCATATTTTTTGTCTTGGCACACCTGTTATGTAGTAAGGGGTGCAGCCTTAGGAATTGGCCTGGGCAGGGCAACCCATGTGGCTGTGTGCTGTGTTGGGAGTGGGGTCCAAGAGGGAACAATGCCTCTCTTTCATCTCTGTGCTGGCTTTCAGTCACTTTCCCCTCTACCTACAAGCAAATTGGGCCCTTCTGTTGCTGATTCCTGCATGGGTGGTTTTGTGTACGTTCTAGGACCCTGTGGGTCTCTCCAGTGAACTCTCCTGTGAGGCTGGGAGTTTCTCCTGCCCCCAACCCCCCACAGGTTTTTAGCCAGTGGTTTTGAGGCTTTCTTTTCTTGTTCAGGAACCCTCCCCAATTGTTCCTTCCCATTTATCTGCCCACAAGTGTGGCGCTGCCAGCTGCTGTGTCACCCACCCGGTCCTTCAGCCACTGCCTTGACCGTGTCCTCTGCCCATCTCCACCTCTCCTACCAGTCTGAATGAATGTGTCTTTAACTCCTTGGTTTTTGGACTTCCATACAGTTTGATTTTCTGGCAGTTCTGGTTGTTTTTTGTTTTTAAATTTGTTGTTGTCCTTCTTTTGGTTGTGCAAGGAGGCATAGTGTATCTATGTACGCCTCCATCTTGGCCAGAAGTCTCCTAAAGTAGAATAATTATGACTTAAAGAAAAGTTGCAGGAATGATACAAAGAAGTCTTATTGTAGCCTTCATGCAGATTTTCCAGTTAACATTTTATCTATATCATGTTTATCATAAAACATATTTGCTTTATCATATTCTGTGTGTATACATGCACATGTATGTATATATGAAATGTATAATTTTTCTTTCCTGAACCATTTGAAGAAAGTTGGAGACATGTTGCTCTTTTCCTCCTAAATACTTCAGGTGTTTCCTAAAAACAAGGACTAAATGTACTTCTTAAAATAAGGAGATGAACATTGCTATAATACTGTATTTTATCATCTTAAATTTTAAAACCAGTTTTCTGAATAAAGAAAAGCATGAATGGGAATGAATACTTGGTCTTGTCCCAGGCCACGTCCCACACCAGCACACTCACCTGCCTCTGGCCACCAACCTTTGCAGATGCAGCCTCCAAACATGCGACCCAGGCATTCTTTGACTGTCTTCGTGCCGAGATGGAGCAGTATGAGATCAAGGTGACCATAATCAGCCCCGGCTACATCCACACCAACCTCTCTCTAAATGCCATCACTGCTGACGGCTCCAGATATGGAGGTGAGGCCCCTTTTCTTTTCTTTTCTTTCTTTTTCTAATTTTAGAGATAGGGGAAGGGAGGGAGAAAGACAAAAATATTGATGTTTGAGAGATACATGGATTGTAGCATCTCATGCATCCCCAACTGGTGACCTGGCCCACAACCCAGGCAGGTACCCTGACTAGAAATTGAACCAGTGACCTTTTGTTTGCAGGCCAGTGCTCAATCCACTGAGCCACACCAGCCAGGGCTCTTTTCTTTTATAAAAAGCTGTTGGTTAGCCACAGTGAGACATTCTGCTCATATCTGATGATTCTTTGGTCATTCATTTGAATATAATTTTTAAAATGAAAATACCTATTAAGTGTTGGTTATATATATACTGACTAATCATTCACCATTAACCACCCATTGCAGCTATTGGACAGGGCCCCTGTAGGCCAGGACTTTTAGGACTGGAAAGGAAGTTGCTAAGCAGAAAGACTGCCAGGCTTCCAATAAACCCATTGTCAATGAATTAAAGGGAAGTTAGTGTGAATAAGCCTTATGGAAACTATGGGTTGCTTGACCAAAATGGTTCCACACCCACTAAGCTTGAGAAAAACTGATTTCAAAGTACTCAAAGCAACAAGCCCAATCTTGTGGGGTTAGCCTGGGTGCTCCAGTCTCAGTCTTCTTGCTTCAGCCAACGAGAGTGCTGAGCTGACCTGCAGTCCCCACTAATGGGCCCAACTGCCCGGCCCCGGTATACAGGCAGGCCAAGCAGAGACCAGTCGGTTTCTACCTCTCAGGTAGCTCGACCCCTGGGTGCTATTGCTATGGAAGCCAGCTTTGCCTTCCCAAGCTCGAATAGGGCCTGCCTACCCCTTGAGTACTACTGTCTTCTATGTATTGTCTCCCTGGATGTGATTTCCTGGGCCTGTGCTCTCCATTCACCAGGGGCCTCTTGGTCCTACACCCACCACAGCCCACCCTGAACCGAGACTACCCAGGCCTTGCGCAGCAGCTGCTTTCTCACTCAGCAAGTCAGTAGAAACCCGACAGAGACACAGATCTGGGGAGATTCATATTTATACTATTTATACTTAGCAGAATCTTTTTAAAATATTTCCTCTGTGGCATTTAAAAATAAGCAACAATCAGAAACCTCTTGTTCTTCTGCGTTAACCAAAACGTGATGAGAACACATGCTGGTAGGAAACTCAGGCAGTTTGGGTAACTTACAAAAGGGTTTTTTATTTTATTGATTATGTTATCACAGTTGTCCAAATTTTTCCCCTTTGCCCTCTTCCACCCAGCACCCCTCTTCTCTCCAACAATACTCCCCCTCAGTTCATGTCCATGGGTCATGCATATACATTTTTTGGCTTCTCCATTTCCTATACTATTCTTAACATTCCCCTATTTTAATTCCTGTACCTTTTCCCCCATTATCCTCCTTCCACTTCCCCACTGATAATCCTCCAAATGAGCTCCATACCAATGATTCTGTTTCTGTTCTGGTTGTTTCCTTAGCTTTTTTTTTCTTTTTCTGTTTAGATTCAGTTGTTGATAGTTGTGTATTTGTTGTCTTTTTAGTGTTCATAGTTCTGATTTTCTTCTTTTTCTTAAATAAGTCCCTTTAACATTTCGTGAAATAATGGCTTAGTGATGATGAACTCCTTTAGCTTTACCTTGTCTGGGAAGCACTTTATGTGCCTTTCCATTCTAAATGATAGCTTTGCTGGATAGAGCAATCCAGCTTTGCAGTGCCTTGCTTTTGATCACTTTGAATACTTCTTTCTAGTCCCTTCTTGCCTGCAAAGTTTCTTTTGAGAAATAAGCTGACAGTCCTATGGGAACTCCTTTATAGGTAACTCTCTGCTTTTCTCTTGCTGCTTTTAACATTCTCTCTTTGTCTTTAACCTTTGGCATTTTAATTATGTGTCTTGGTGTGGTCTTCTTTGGATCTAATTTGTTTGGGACTCTCCTTCCTGGACTTGTATGTCTATTTCCTTTGCCAAATTAGGGAAGTTTTCTTTATTTTTTTCAAATAAGTTTCCAGTTTCTTGCTCTTCCTCTTCTCCTTCTGCCATCCCTATTATTTGGATGTTGGCACATTTGGAGATGTCTCAGAGGGTTCATATACTCTCCTCATTTTTTGTTTGCTTGTTTGTTTTTTGATTCTTGTTTCTTCTTTCTGTTCTGTATGAATGTTTATTTCTTCCTTATTTTCCAAATCGTTGATTTAAATCCTGGCTTCTTTCCCTTCGCTGTTACTTCCCTGTAGATATTTTTTTTATTTCGCTTAATGTAACCTTCATTGCTTCCTTTGTTGTTTCTGCACTCCATGAGATCTTTGAGTATCCTGATCACCAAAGTTTTGAATTCTTCATCTGATAGGTTGGCTGTCTCCCTTTTGTTTTGTTCTTTTTCTGGGGTTGTGTTGTGTTCTTTCATTTGGGCCATATTTCTTTGTCTCCTTGATTTGGCAGCCTCCCTCTTTGTTTCTGTGTATTAGGTAGAGCTGCTTTGACTCCCTGTAAAAGACACCTGTAAATTGTGTGGGGTGGGGACTTATGTAATCACCAGGGTGGGGCAACCCATTTCACCACTTGGTAACTCTGTGTGAGGAGGGGGCTTGGGAAGGAGACTGTGCTGCTGCCTGGCTTCTGGGGGTCTGCCGAGCACCTGCCCCATGTCCAGTCACTTTGCCCACTCCCCATATGTGACTGGCGCCCTTCCAGCTGTTGCCCTGATGCTGCATCCCAGAGTAGGTGGGTTTATGTACTTTTTTAAAAAAGATTTTATTTCTTTTTAGAGAGGAAAAAGGAGGGGGAGAGAGAGAAACATCAATGTGTGGTTGCCTCTTGTGTGTCCTCTACAGGGGACCTGGCGTGCAACCCAGGCATATGCCCTGGGAATCGAACCAGTGATCCTTTGGTTCGTAGGCCAGCACTCAGTCTACTGAGCCACACCTGCCAGGATGGTTTTTGTATGTTTTTAAAAATTGTGTGGGCTCTTTAAGTGGAGTTTCCTGAAAATCCGGCAGTTTCTTCTGCTCTTTCAACCCCCACTGGTTTTTACAGCCAGAAGTTATGGGGACTTACCATCCCAGCATTGGAACCCTGGGCTGTGCGGTCTGGTATGGGGCTAGGATTGCTTGCTTCTAAGGTATCCCTCCCAATTTTTTTTAAAAGATTTTATTTATTTATTTTTAGAGAGGGAAGGTGGGGGGAGAGAGAGAGAAAGAGAGAGAGAGAGATCACTGTGCGGTTGCTGGGAGACATGGCCTGCAACCTAGGCATGTGCCCTGACTGGGAATTGAACCTGCGATGCCTGGTTCGCAGCCCACGCTCAATCCACTGAGCTATACCAGCCAGGACTTTCCCTCCCAATTTTTATCTACCACATGTGAATGTGGGACTGCCCGTGTCCATTCCACCACCTTCGCCCCCTCTCCGTCCTATCTCAGTGTCTCCGCCCCTCCTACCCATCTGGACGAATGAGGCTTCTTTAAATCCTTGGTTGTTGGACTTCCATACAGTTCAATTTCCTGACAGTTTTGGGTGTTGTTTTGACATTTAGTTGTAATTCTTTTTGTGGCTGAGGAAGGAGGTGAAGCGTGTCTACCATGCCTCTATCTTGACCAGAAGTCCACAATTGGTTTCTAATGGTCTGTGATAGTGGCCTCTCCTCTATGCCTGCCAATTGGTCCTGCTTTGTTGGGAAAATTGTCAGATTACTAGGGATCGAGAAACATCAGTTGCTGCTAACCAGCCTAACACCTCCTAAACCTCCCAGACACAAAACCAACCAAAGATTTTCTCCTCCATATTCAGTTAACACATGACCTAGGGTGTGACATTCCTTCTGACTCACTTCTTCACTTTTATTTTAGTGAGCTTGTAGTGCAAATGGGTGTCGTAGTCTTCTTCCACCCCTGCCTTGCAGAACTTAAGCCAGACCACCCAAGTTGATTTTGATGGTTGAACATCCTTAGTCAGTGGTTTCAAAAGGCAAAAATGCCTAAGGTCTGAAAACCCCTCCTCAGCTGTGGTATGAGGGGCTAGCTCTGAGACCTCTGAGACCTCACCCAGGCCAGTCCTCATCTTTTTTTTTTTTTAATATTTTATTTATTTTGTAGACATAATTAGAAGGGAGGGAAAAAGAAAGGGAGAGAAATATCAGTGTGTGGTTGCTTCTCACATGCCCCCCCACCCCCCACCACTGGGGCCTGTCCCACAACCCAGGCATGTGCCTGACTGGGAATCAAACCAGTGACCTTTTGGTTCACAGGCTGGTGCTCAGTCCACTGAGCCACACCAGCCAGGGCTGGTCTTCATCTTTTGTTGTACACCAGCGCTGAGCACTGATTGAGGCCCCTTCTACCTTGTTCCCATGTCCTACCCACATCTCTTACCCAACTCACATGCTAAGCCACAGAACGGATCCTCATTTCCTGAAGTACAGGAGAGTCGGGGATGGTGGCATACCACCTGCCTCCTGAGTGGGAGGAGCTTTGTGATGGGAAATCTGGGGAGCCTACCGAACAACGGTCGTTGGCAGCTTGACTTAAGACAGGGACTTTTGCTTCCAAGTTCATGTCTTTCTTTTGTTTATTTTAGTTATGGACAAGACCACGGCCCAAGGCCGAATGCCTATGGAGGTGGCCCGAGATGTTCTGACTGCTGTGGTGAAGAAAAAGAAAGACGTGATCCTGGCCGACCTGTTGCCTTCCTTGGCCATCTATCTGCGAACTCTGGCTCCTGGGCTCTTCTTTAGCCTCATGGCCTCCCGGGCCAGAAAGGAGCAGAAATCCAAGAACTCCTAGTGCCACACAGAGTCGCGTATTACTGGATATTTGTCTGACAGGTGGGAAAGATGGAGGTACACGTGTCCTGCAGATCCCTGGCAAGACCCCTGCTGTCCAAGAATGAGAAACAAAAAGGTGTCTTCCCAGCTGTGTGGGTTACTCTTAAGGAGTCAATGTGGATCTGGGTTTTAATGCTGAGAATATGAAATAAATGAATGGAATGTTGAATCATAGTCCTTACAGACTAGAATAACCATGTCTCCTTGGAATTCTAGCCTCTGCCAGCTCCTAGAAAATGTTTCAATCTTGACATCAGAAGCCAGCCTAACATCACCTTGACCCAGCTGTTTTCATGTTTGACTTACCCAAGACCACTTGCCTAACTGGTTTGGCAGAGTCCATTTCCAATAGTAAAGGGAGAAGGCTATAGTTTAAGACAGCATTATTCATATCCATTCCTAGGGCCCTACAATATGTCATTCAGCACAGCAAAAGGCTACTGTGATCAATCATATGGCATATCCCAAGTGATAACAGCTTTAGTACCAAAAAGGAATTCCCCAGTTTCCTTGCTGACTCCCACTCAAAGCCTGTAGGACCAGGAACCACTCCCAGAAGATGAATCTCCTGAGATGGCAGCCAAGGGGGAAAAGGAAAATCCTCATGACCCCATGTGTCCTCTAGTATGAGACTCAGAAACCCAGTGCAGTGGCAAGGGTTCTATAGCTGTGGCTGCTCCCTGGCGAAAGCAGCCCATCTGTTAGCTGTGACAGTGGCAGAGCAGCCAGAAAGGGTGCCTGTGTCCACCTTTCTGACTTAACCATGTATGGTTGAGGTTCACTGAATAAATGAACTTCATACTCAACTTTAGGGTGACACTTTTCTCGTTATTGAAGCTGACAGTGGAAATTGTGGATCAATTGTTCAGGCTTCCCTGAATTGGGAAAAATGTTTCCTACCATATTACACTGTTATCTTATATGACATCCTAATTGTGAACCTATGGAGCTTGTATTTTAAACAGCTACTCAAAATAGTGGCCAAAGGCAGGCTGTGGTATGGGTGTTCAAGGCTCTCAAGTTTCCTGGAAGTAGGAGGACAAGGAGTGGATTAGATCGGGTGACCTATCCCAGCTCCCAGCACGGCCTGAACATTCTAGGAGCCCGTGGCTGCAATGTGGACACAGATGTGATGGGTGGCTTTTCACTCTCCTCCGAAACCATCTACCTCCCTCCTGACATGGAAGAGAAGGGTGCATACCCTGCCATCAAGGCAGCATCAACTGGGTCGGTTTAGGAGCAGTTTTGACAGTGGCCTGCTGAGACCAGACTCACAGTTATGAGCCGGGAAGTGGACCTTGGAGCAGACAAAAAGGGTCTCAGCCTAGATATGACATTTGAGTCATATTCAAATACCATTGAATGTTAACTTATCATTTTTTAAATAATTTCTAAAACTTGAGAAATTTTGTATTCTACCATATAAATAGAAAATAATTTAACACAAGCCAAAACACTAAAATCTAGTTATATCCACTGTCTACTAAAGGCTGCCTCTAAAGCCCATCTGCTCGTGAGCAGATTGGCAATATCAGATGTATGAAAGATATGCTGGCCACACACAGGTGTTCCTGGGGGCTTCAAGGACAAGGACTAAAAGGACTAAAAAGGACCAATGATGCAGTGTTTTTGGATGTCCACGTTACACCTAAAGCCATCTGGGTGCCTGTGGAGTTCCACGCCCCTTCCTGGAGAGCACTGTTTGGGTAAAGGCCTGTGGAGCCTGCCGCAGTGGTGGCAACATGGATGGCAATGCAGCACTTTCCTGAGGACACGTGCACCCTGCACAGGAGCACTCCAAAGATGGGAGCTGGCCCAGGGATGGCCTGGCCTTTGGCTCTTGGAGTGCAGTCCCGAACCCACACTTGAATGTGAACATCTGCCACCAGTGGTAGTGGTGTTCGTTTCTCTTTTCTGTCCTCAAAGGTTGTTTTCCCTGTTCATCTTTCATCCTTGAATTCTGCTGGGTAGGTTTGAAAAACACGATTCTGAAGTAGTTCTGCCTTCAGAGAAAGTTCAAAGGTACTTTCCACTTTACTGTTCAAGATTCCTGGTGTTTTCACTGGTTTGAGGGCAGAAGCAAGCTGTCTTGTACTTCATCCTAAAGTCAGAGTCTGAAAAACAAAACCAAGTGAGTTTTTCTAGACAGAAGCACTGCACATCTGCTCTGCTGAGTGACAGCAGCTCATGCAGGATTCGATGGCGTGAGTGCACAGCTCCCTGAGCACACTGCCTGGTTCCCAGGAGGCACTGAGGAGCTTCCCTACCCTTCCTCGTCAGGGACCGACAGCTGCAGAACCAGATGTGAACCCTACTTTGGGGGCAGTAGAGACTGTATCAAGGACAGAGACACAGGAAAAGTTAGCTAGGGTCTGCTCCTCCGCATTTCCTGATGAGTTGGGCTCTTGCTCTTCTCTGAAATTGGAGAGAGGTGGGCAGTTAAAACAAAACTCAGGTACCAGGTTGATTGCATGATCCATTCACTGAAATAGTACACACAGGACGCATGTATGTGGACTCTGCAGAGGAGAGAGCCTAGCCGACTTGGCCTCTGCCTTCTCAGTTGGCAGTTATTTAACATTTCTTTGAGAGCACTGTGGTAGGTTACATGTGAGCATTTCCCTCTTGTCAGTGACATCTTTGTAAAAGGGGACAGAACAGGTGAATCAGCACCCACAGGAGGACAGGCCATCCAGACCTGGCAGGTGTGGCTCTGTTGCTCCCTCCCTGCCCTGTGGTCCACACACCACATCCTCTCCTCTCTGGCACAGGATACAGAATTAAGGTGGCATTTCAGAATCTGGAATCCCTTAGTTCAGTGCACATGGCTTGTTTCTGGTAAGTGCTTCTGCTCAGCTGACCTGAGACGGCCACTGCTTGTCTGCTTCCAGCCGCATGAAATGTGATCTGCAGGCAGGTCCAGATCTGGGTGACTAGAGAAGACCCACCATGTCCACCCAGGAACCAGCAAACATCTGAGCAGTTGTGGGCACTGCAGTCACTACCAGTTTACTGTGATCCAGATGGCCAGACTACCATGTAGGCAGTTCTGTTTACCCAGCACTATTTTAGCCCCTAGCACTCAACTGAATTACTATCTCTAGGACCCTTAGACTTATATCAGTTTCTCAACCTTGGTGGGCCACAGGTCCCTTTTGAAATATTTGTTAAAGCTCTGGATTTGAAAGCTTTGTTAAAGCTTTTCCCTGCAGAAAAGAGCCCAGTCACCCCCTTGATGCCTTCTTATGCACCCCTTCATTACTCCCTGGTATGATCTTCCAGATGGATCCTTTAAAAGTAGGGGGAAACTCAGTCTGGCTGCCCCTGAAAGATGGGCCCTTCAGAAGAAGTGCTACGGACCTCTTCAAGGATGGCTGAGAACAGAGGCTTTAAAGTTGCAGTTAAGGCAGGAGGCCCAACTTCTTTGTGGAGGGGATAATCTTCCATTTACCAAAAGCTGTAGGGGGAATGTGGAAGATGACGCATACACTGTGTTGTGGGGGGAGAGACGCAGAGGAGTTGGCACCGGTGGAGTGGGGGCACCAGATGGGCAGGTAACGGTGCTGAAGAGGCTTCCTCAGGGCTCTTCCCTCAGCCTTGGGCAGTGGGTTGGCCTTGGTATACACCAGGAACAGCTTCTGTGCTTTAAAAATATGCAGACGTTAGTTTGTGTTCTCCTCAATCAGAATCTGGACAAGAGGTCACAGGCCCTAGTTCTCCACATGAACCCAGAGACACAGTGACCTCTAGGCCTTGTCATCCTATCCAAGAAACAGGGCAGCTTCGGTGGTCCCCTACCACAGACAGATTGCAGCAGCTGCTGCAGGCACAGTCATAGAAAGAAAAGACACCTGGAGTTGAAATTCTCATCATTTTAATGGTCAATAGCTTCTGGTTGGCTCTGGATGATACAGTTAAACAATATACTTAAAGACCCCCACCCCAAGCACATTCATACCCCCTCAGCTTCCATTGATATTCCACTGCCCAGACTTGCAGTCTCAGACTTCCTTGTGGATTACAGAAATCCACATCTTAGTGTGATGAGTTGGACAAACCCTTGGTACATTGGTGATGTGTTATTTTTTTTAAATAACAACTATTAACCCAAACAGCTTCCCGGACTCTGTTGTCTCACGGAGCAAAAAAAATGTTACTGTGCAATCTGAATACTCTGTTGTCTCCCAGGGGTTGGGCTGCTGGCTTCTCTCCCTGTTCTAACTGAAATCATACAGCGTAGAGTTCGTAGACCTTCTTTACACAGTACACCAGGGCAGCGAGCGCTATCGTGTTGTGCAGTCTCTTTCTGTGCAAGTCATCCTTCCGGACCAGCACCACCGGGGTGGAGGAAGTGAGTGTGTGCAGGGGCAGGCGGGACAGTTTATAAGCGTCGTACTCCACTTGGTACTTGCAGCAAGGGTCAAACTGCCAGGAGATTCCATAGAGGGTACAGCAGGCCAGGCTCAGCACGCCAGCAGGTAGGGAGATGTAGTGGGAGTAATCTAAGGGCAGTGCCAATGGGGTGAAAAGACAAGCAGTGCCCGCCAACACAGTGGTTTTGTGCAGACAGTTGCCCACGGTGATCCAGCGGGCAGTCTCGTCACCGATGCGAGTGGGCTCGATCACGATGTACTTGTACTGGGCTTCCAGGGCCTGCTCCAGCTCGTACTCAAACTGGTCTTGCGCGTTCTCCCCATTGTAGATCTCGTGCACGATGTAACAGTCTGTGGCCGACAAGCTCACCCTTAGGATGGAGGGGTGGGAGAAGGACAAGCGTTAGGCTGGCAGCACTGACTCCATGTCTCTGCTGAGATGCCAGGGGAAGGCCTCTGAAGGGGAGTCTGGGCCTCAGGCTCCGCAGACAGCCTGCTCTCTCACTGACAAAATAAAAACATCCCACTGATCTTTTTATTTCCATCTCCCTTTGAGTCCAATATTCAAGATAATCAGTAAAGAACTTTTTCTCAAAGAGTAAAATAATGAAATATAAAAAGATGCAGGAAAAGGACTACCCTGCCCTCTAAGAGGCTGACAATCTACAATATGCACTGGGCCTGGCAGTTTGTCTCCTGCAGTGGATGGGCAGGTCTGAGTGAGCAGAGGGGCTCCAAGGAAACAAGAAGGATTTCAGCCCCAAATCACATGAATACACTCAGAACAGAAGCCTAGGGTCAGCAGGATGAAATCTGCTCCTGGTTAATTGCAGGACACTTGGATGGAAACCAACAGACCCCTGAGGCAGATAATACCAAACACCCTGCACTTTGCATGGTTCCAAAGCAGTCATCTTTGACTTGCAGAACACAAGGTAAACAGGGTCATTTTTGTCTTGGGTGAATGAGAACCAAACTCCTCTGACCCTCACAGGTCGCTGCACAAAGCCCACAAGGCCCTCCCCAGGCCAGCAACCCTTTGATTTAGTTAGAAAAAATGCTTCTCTCTCCCTCCTAAGAAACACTAGTCACAAAGACCCAATTCAAGTGGCTGAGTTGACCTGACTATCCCCCAGGACTAGCAATGGGTGACAGGACCCTCAAATGGAGCCTTTCCAAAGGCTAGGCTCCACAACAAGGCCAAACAGCAGCAGTGACCACAGGCCAAAGGCGCATTTTAGGCAGTTTCAAGATTTCTCAGTCTGAGGACTTTCTGATGCAAACTTCCCATCCAAAGCAGGATCTTCCCACACCCCTGACGAGCAGACCTTCTTAGAGACCTGCACAAAACTCTGTTTTCACTTGGCTTGTTGCAGCCTGTCCAGATCTTTCTGAATCTCCATACTGCTGTCCAGCATATATACTGTTTCTCCTGGTTTTGTGGTATCTGTTCATCTGATTAGAAGCCCTCTTTAGCCCAGCCTCTGAGAACACTGCTAGACACAATTCTTGAGACTGGATCAAGTTGCTTAACCGTATTAATACAGGCTGTGCAAAGCCATCTTGTCACACGCCTCAGTGAAAACCAGCCCCTTTCCTTCAGCAACCTCTGGGCCCCCCATCTGGCTCCTGGTGGTTATTGCTCTCTCCACCTGAGTCCACAGCCCTCTACCTGGGCCTCTGGATCCATGAGTTGGGACACACCAGAGAAGCATGGCCCACCCACGGAGCTCTGACTGTCCAACAGGAAGTACAGCCCTAAATGCCCACCAACCCCAGGCCCAGCGGTTCAGACGGTCCAGCACATGCACACCACATGGCCACTCAGAGCAAAGCCACAAGGGAACTGGGCCCAGAGCCTCCTGGTCACCAAACATGCACATTACGGCCCAATGAAGTCTTTTTAAAACAAGGTCACCCCCTAGAACCTGTGTTCAGAATTAAGATGGTCCCAACCCTCCTTCGAAGATAAAAGCAATTACATGTTAAGGTGGTAGAAACTGGACTGTTAGGGGCAAATGTTAAGGAAAAAGGACAGGGGATCAGAGAACAGGAAGGATTCAGCACGATAAAAGCTACTTTTAGCAAACAAATAAGCAAATCTAAGAGCAGGGTTTCCCTTTAGTTGGAAAATGACTAATGTTCTCCTGTGGTCACATTAGAATGAGAGCCATTGGTAATGGGCTGGCAGTGCCACCAAGTGCCGTGGGTGGAGCATCCTCTGGCATGGGTCTCCACTCACAGGTGGAGCCACTTTAACAGAAAACACTGGCTGGGACTCAGGAACTCTTCATCCTGAAAAGGTAACCGTAATTCAGCTAAGCTCAGAGAAGCCTCCTAATTAAATCAAAAACCCTAATTAAACTGTGTGCACCGGGGAGAAGCCATTCCCTGGGTAGGACGTTGCCAAGCACCTTGAGTGCATGCTCTGGGCCACCTTTCCAGGGTGTTAATGAGCCATTTCTGTAAGAATCCACTGGAAGTGTATGAAAAGGAAAAAGTCATGCTTTCACTTTGAAGGCCTTTATGGACTTTTTCCATTTGGTTTTAATTCAGAGATAAAGCGGAGGTCATTTCAATTATCACTCCCAGGCAGGACTCAGCACTACAGAGCCTAAAGGTGGCAAAGAAGGGAACCTAAGAGGAAGTCCCATGAGACAGGAAGGTGTGCAGGGACCAGAGGAGACGGGCTCCCCAGCAGGAGATCCTGGCCCAGAGATTTCCTTCGTATTCTCAAGTTCATCAGCTAAGAGAGGAAGAGGAGAAAGATAAGGACAAGGGAAGGGGAGAGGTCAGATCATTCATGATCTGTGAACTGAAGAGGGGGCACTTCCTAGTCAGTTGTATGTCCTGCTAACTATTACCTCACTGTTGGAAGCTTTCTGGCCACAAAGTCACCTGGAGCACTCAAAGCAAAACGTCGTTATCAAGGTTGGGATAACAGAATGTTCTTGCCAGGCCCCAAATCTCCCTCAGTCATGCAGGGCCCTTCTCTGCCCAGTGGATTGTAGCCATCCTAAAAGTTATGAAAAACAAAAAACAAAAAACACCTTTAGGCCCAGCAAGAAAATGCCAGTTGGGACCATAGCACGTGGCACAGACTCCTCATCTCAGGAACACATCAGTGGGGCAGATCCC
Source organism: Tonatia bakeri (assembly GCA_004024845.1). Classification (NCBI taxonomy): domain Eukaryota; kingdom Metazoa; phylum Chordata; class Mammalia; order Chiroptera; family Phyllostomidae; genus Tonatia; species Tonatia bakeri. Next base: position 115,183 of record PVIA01004780.1, on the reverse strand, counting down.
GCCTCACCCTGCTGACTGAGCACCTCCCCAGGTCCCCCAGCCCTTGTCTCTGCAAGCCCCACTGGCATCCACCTGCACCCAGGTACACCTTTCCGAAGCCATCCCGGGGGGCAGAGGAGACTACGCCCTCTGGTTCCTCAGGTAAACGTGGTAGGCAAGGCCACCTCCTGTTGTTTAGTAACATGGATTAGTGCGTGTGTCCACGGGTCTCATGCAACCAGGAGAGGCGTGAGAGGCCACTACCTCACTGCTGTGGTCAGGTGTGCCCACATCAGCCCCAACAGCACAGGGGCCATGGTAGGCAGGCATAGGCAGTTGGTCACCCTGAGCTTTGGCCAGGGGTAGTCATAAACACAACTCGAAGAAGCATGTGCAGACAGAGGTGCACGTACTACCTAGTACTCATGTCCTGAACCTGCCAAAGCATGCCCTACTTCCTGGAGCCCCACGTCTTACTGTGAGCAGATCACCCCACTCCTATCCCATCGTCGTAAACCAACTCTCCATAGTGTGAAGACAAGAGCATAACCACATGGGAGTAACTTCCAGGCACCTTCAAACAAGGTGGTCTTGGCAGCCAGCCCAGCCAGGGGTGCTGCGCACACTGCCTGGAGGCCCACCAATTCCTTATGTAAAGCCAAAGCCATTATCCCCCATTCCGGAAAGGGATTCTTAGTTTCCAACGGGAACAGATGAAATCTGACATCTAGAGATTTCTTGGATTTCATCTGATGGATAAGGAAGGAAACAGCAAAGTTCAAAACAAACACGGCTGCACAAGTAAGAGGTCCCCTTTGCCAGAGGTCTCTCTCCGCCAAGCAGTCAGCACCCACCCCTTCCACCTGGGCTGTGGCAGCTGAGACACTGTCAGCCCCTGCAAATGTAGGGTTTTTTTTTAAAGATTTTATTTATTTATTTTTAGAAAGGGAAGGGGGGGGAGAGAGAGAGGGAGAGAGAGAGAAACATCAATGTGCAATTGCTGGGGGCCATGGCCTGCAACCCAGGCATGTGCCCTGACTGGGAATCGAACCTGTGATGCTTTGGTTCGCAGCCCGCGCTCAATCCACTGAGCTACGCCAGCCAGGGCTGCAAATGTAGGTTTTAAAGGCAGTCAAAATCACCAGATTCAGTTCTGTATGGTTAACAAGAACTGGTATTTCAGAAACCTGGTAGCAGGGGACACCCTGGGGAGAGCTGCCCCAGCACCCACCCCCATATGGCTTGCTTTTGTTTCTGGGTCAGACGCAACCCAACTAAGGAAAGAATCCAATTAGAAGGTTGCCTTGAACCACTTCAGAGCATCACCAGCCAACCCCCAACATGAACCTATACACAAAAGCAGATTTTAAAAAAACTAATCGGAACCTCTTGATCCCAGGGCTAGAGCAGTGTCCTGATATACCGGGGTTCCATCCCCAGTCAGGGCACACACAGGAATCAACCAATGAATTCATGGATGGGTGGACCAACTAATCAATGTCCGTCTCTCACTTCCTTCTTCTCTCTCTAAAAACACTAAATAAAAATTTGAAAAAGAGAGGAAACACTAATAACAGAAAAACCTCTAAGAATTTAAGTGACAAGTACATACCAGTATTTACAGTATGCTACCTTTAGTGTATTTTTTTAAAGGTATGCATAGAATACTTCCAGACAGATATACAAATACCTGAGAATTATGCCATTGGGGATGGGAACAAAGTGGCGTTAGAGAGAAAAGGGGGGTCCCTTTTTACCAAATGACTCAAACTTTTAGTGCTCTCAGCTCAGGGCTATTCTTCCAACCAAACCCTGTCTGCCAGCGCTGGCATCACTCTACATGCTGAGCCCTTTTAATGAACCTGTGGAGCAGAGCATCAGCCTATGTGAGCTCAAGCGGCTGCTGGAGACACTGCACTTGTGACTGGGGTTCTTGAACTTGCCTTCTCTTCTGCCTTCAACCACTCAGCCTGAGACCCGACCCTCCTCCCCTTTGAATCGGCTCTGGCAGTACTCAGGAACTACTCATCAGAGTCCTCTAGAAGTGCTGGCTCCCCATGGGATCTGTGCACCTCCTGGTCCCCCAAACCACTGCAAAGCTGATCTCTAAGGAATCTGGGACAACTATTCACAAACATGGAATCCCAAAATCTGGAGACTCTTCCCCAATAGTCAGAGCTGCACAACAATGTTCAGAGCAGCACTTTTGGTCAAAGTAAAAAATTACCAGCAAGAGGAAAGCTTGACATCCTCCACAAGAGCAAAGATGAATGGAGTTACGGCTGCACACTTCGCAGCTCACCGCACGGACAACAGAGGGAAAGGAGGTGTGGAACACATGCATTTGAATGTTTCACGCACACAGTTCACAAGCACACAGTACTAAAGGATGTCCTACTGAGGACTGTTCTCATCTATGGTAACCATGGAGAAAGGCAAGGAAATGACAGACAACTCAGGATGGAGGCAGCCTCTGCCTAGGGGAGGGCATGCCAGCTAGGGTAATGCTAGTTTTCTATTTATTCAGCTGAGTGTTGAGCACACAGTTTTACTAATTTTTAAAAATTATGGTAAAGCACACATAACAAAATTTACTACCTTAACCATGTTTAAATGTACAGTTCAGTAGTGTTACATAAATTATCATACCCGAACTTTTTCATCTTGCAAAACTAAAACTCCGTCCCCTGAAACTCCCACCCTACCACATCCGACCATTCTACTGATACTTTGTCTTTATGAACACGGTTATTCTAGGCACTTCACATAAGCAGGATCACACAGTCCTTGTCCTTTTGTGACTGGCTTATTTCACTTGGCACCATGTTTTCAAGGTTCATCTCTTACACAACATGTGAGAATTTCCTTCCTTTTCAAGGGTTAATAATAGTCCAGCATATGTATGTATAAACCACATTTGGGTTATCCATTCATTCATCTACTGATGGACACTTTTGAGTTATTTCCACCTTCTAGCTATTGTGAATAATGCTATGAACATCAGTGTAAAAATATGTTTGAGTTTCTTCAATTCCTTTGGATACCTAGAAATGGAATAGTTGGATCATATAGTAATTACAGTTTTCATTTTTTGAGGAACCGCCATACTGTTTTCCAAAGTGGCTGCACCACTTTACATTCCCATCAGCAGTGCCAGAGGGTTCCAATTTCTCCACGTCCTCGCCCACGCTGTTTTTAGCCATCCTGATGGTGTGAGGTAGTATCTCATTGTGGATTTTATTTGTACTTAAGTTAACATTTAGAGTCATACATATGGTAGGAATTTTATGACTCGTCAGAAATATACTTCTGATGTGTTTAACACAACTTTTAAAAATCCAAGACAAACTACAGGGGGATGGAGTATCAAGGATGGTATACACAAAAATGGTCAATAATGGTTTTCTTTGAATAGTGGCTTAGCAGGTGACTTTTAAATTTTATTTTTCTTCATATTTAGAATTTTGTATTTTAAAAAATTAGCATGCTTTTAAAAAAATAATGGGAACATTAATTATGAACCTTCTCCGGAATGAAAGTGCTGTTCAACAGCTCTGCATCCCTCGGGGCGAAGAGACTGGAGAGCCCGGGCCTGCAAAGCCGAGGGGAGCAGGAGGCAGCTCACTTCCCCGCAGCGGCTTCGGGTGCTGCGGAGAAGCCTGCGACCGCAGGAGCAAGCCAGCACCTCCGCAGGCCTGCGTGAGCCTGAGCACAGGCTCGTGGTAAGGTGCCTTGCTGGTCTCAGCGCCCTGCAGCCCTGCCAGTGAGGATGAGGAGAGTTCCGCGTTCCTGTTGCACTCAAAGGAGCACTGGCCAAGAGGCCCTGCAAGCCACTGTCCTTTTCTGGTCATGCTGGATCCAGAACCGAAGACAACCAGAGTGGAAGCCCTTGCCTAGGCCCATTTTCTGGAGTGGCTCTGGGTTCCCAGGCAGGACGGAGGCATGAGCTTCCATCTGAAACACAGAAGGATGCTGGCTCCAAGCTCCTGGGAAGCAGAGCATGTAGTTTCATCCTAGCATCCTGAGCACTGGGTGTGAACGGGTGTGACAGGCATTAGTGGAAGCATGTTTGAATTAAGTGACAGGAAAAAAAATTAGAGTAATTAAGAGAACAGGGTTAATTAAACTAGCTCCATATCTCATTGTGCTTTTGACCTAATAAGCATGAGGTCACTTGATCACCTATGACATGTGAGATACTGAACTCTACCTATACCTCCCAGGTCTAAGAAAACCTACTTTTGGCTAACCAAAAATTGCTTTCTCCAGAGCCAAAGAAAGCAGTCAAATTCTACACTGCAGACATAAAGACCAGACAGGACAAAAAGGCATAGGCATGTAGCCCAAAATATTGAGAAGAGTTCCAAATAGGTCAAGGCACTTGCTTCCACAGGGCACCTGACAGTGTCATCTGCCACATGGAAGAGAACACTTTCCTCCCTGGCGCTCTGGTAACTGAGCGGCTCTCAGCTTTGGGGACAAGAACACAGTGCACCAAGTGTGGGAACCAAGAGGCCTGGATTGAAGTTCCCTCTCAGTCACTCACAGGCTTTGTGTCCGCGGGCAAACTCCCTTGCTACTCTGAGTCGGCTTCCCTGGTATCAAATGGAGCAAAGACCTAGCTCTCCCAGAGTGCTTCAGCTCAGATGGGATGGGGGCTGGGAGTGCAAACCCCAGTGACAGCTGCAAAGCACTACCCAATTTAAGGTCCATGTAGCTGTTTAAATTAAGTAAAATTAAAACATTCAGTTCCTCAGACAAATCAGCCACATTTCAAATGCTTGAAAATCACAAGTGGCCATCCTAATGAAGAGCCTAGAGTTAAAAAACTGTTATAGCTATTCAGTGATTATTAGCTTTCCCAAGAACTCTGTGGCCCATAAAGTTGTTGCTGATGCCAGGAGAGAACACAGTGGTAGCAGGGAGGTTCCTGTGTGTGCTCACTCTGTGCAGTGCTCTCAACCCCC